>JAQIWI010001097.1:0-19071 GCA_034698825.1 Deuterosminthurus bicinctus | reverse complement strand
ACAAGGAGCAAACAGTAAGGTTTCCTAAGGCGGAATAGCCAACCCCGAGAACTTATCTCCACCAAATCCAACTTTTTTCTTACTGACTTCGTGATTCGTGACTTTCTCGTTTCAAAACTGGTTTACCTGCACCAGTACATTACCACAAGGCTCGACTGCTGTTGCTCTCACAGCATGTTGCTCGAATATCATGTGAGATTACGATCCCACGTGCCACTTAAACCGTATTGCGGTAACTTAGCATTCATTTAGAAGCCATATGTGGGGCAAGAGAGGAAAACTATGGAGACGATTAAGAGCTTTAGCACACAAACTATTTGCTAGTTCCGGTGGAATAGCCAAAAGAAACTCTCTTGCTGGTATGCCAGGAAATTCATGGCAACAAGATCTTTTTTAATCCTGTGACATAGTCTAAAGCATACCGTGCATGCACTGATTACATTCGAGGGGACGCATCTAGTTGTTCAAGCTTAAAATTTTGCCACTTGATTGCAGAATTATAAGTTTGGCCATACAAATCGAGTAAATCAGGCGGCAAGGTGTTCTGTACAGTGCCATAGGCCTCTTTTCTTACCCTCCGCGCGCAAATATATATGCTGGCAATCACATTAATAATGGTTACCGAACTAATATATTGCTCCGATTTCAGTCAAAGCACAGCGAGTAAAATCGGCCTGCTTTTTTGCCTACTCAACTTTAGAGGGGGAAGAAGACGTTAATTCAATCAAAAAACTTACTTCAGTCAATTCGCCAACCTGCCTAATTTTACAAAATTCCACACCTCTTACAAATGGCCAGCCTATAACCTTCCAACCAGCCCCTCCGCCTATCCTGTCAGGTATCATTAAGAAAAGTGGAGCGGTAGATGATACGCAGTAGAACTCTAAGTACAATACTCGCACCGTGAGTTCCTACGGAATTAACAAGTGCAAATAAACCAACATTCACTACAATAAAGCATATACTGGTGCGAGAGTAGAAAAGAGAGAATAATGTGTAAATAATTTATGATATAGGCCAAATCCAAAAGTCTAGCCCCTTCTTGTGTGCTTCTCACGGTATAATGTGCCTCTCCACACACACGCCCTTTAGATTCGGAAGAGTCAGTAATTTCCAAATGTATGTCTGTGTACTACGAAAAGACAAGTACACATCCACCCACCTGCCATGTTACACGTCGCGAAGATCCAGGTCGTTCCTTCATGTGTATACTTCACCTAACATGCCCTAAATTCCGACATTATCGAGACAAATTTGTTTTCTCAAGTCATCTTAATAATTTATTACGAACAGAATTCGAGAGTAAGGACATCCACTCCTTTAGCATTCAGTCCTTATATTTTCAAACCTATGGTTTTGTGGAGGTGGGGGTGGTTAAGACAAACTGAGGACGACATTATTTCTTCTTGAACACGTGATATTTCACATGAAAGACTCACTCTTCTTGTTGAAGCGAGAGAAAAGCGCATCAGAAAGGGAAGATGGGCATTATCTAACACGTATAGAATGTTCCACGGTAAAAAAAAGTACATTGATTGTACGTTCCCTCCAGCTCGTGCTGAGCATAAAACTTTACTTGCCGAAATTCTCTTGAATATCAACCAGCTTGATCATAATAGAGTACATCTCCTGTTCCTCTCCCGGCTGATGCCACATCACTCGAAGGACTTTCTTCGCTGCTAACTGTGAACCCAGCTTTGTTGCGAACATAGCAAAATTTCCTCAGCACTGCCTCCACATTACTCTGCAAAACTTGTTACATTAGATGACGCGGGAGGGGAAAGGGGAATGCTGCTATGATGATGCTCATGATGATAATAATTATTGCAACTTTCTAGCTTGGAACAACGTGAAGAGATGAAAAAGTTGGAGGGCGTAGGATACCACAGCACAAGCTCTATGAAATCTTCCCCGCTCATTTCCCCACCGAGGGATTACTCTGACATGAAGCTCCAGTGAAGGCCACGGTACGTACATTAGTCGGAAGCTCCAACAGAGTAGCAAGGAGACGACCACGTAGCGAATTTATCCCTTTTCTCTGATCATATTATAAGAGTGTAGCCAGCTAGAAAAGTAATAATCATGCTCAAGCGGACGTGCTCGAAGTCTGTGTGAAGGAGCTTTCTTGGAAATTAGCTTGAACAAATTTTGCCACATGGCAAAAATATCTTTTCCCATCCGAGTCCGAGCTCACAGTGCACATTGGGCATCCTCTGGATGGAGGCCTTTCACTATCAGAGCGACCGTCAACATGGCACATTACATTGGAATCAAGTATAATAATCAAGTTCTAGCCAATTCATCCAAGGTATGAGGTATGTGTCTGCGACGACAAGATCGATTGGAAAGAATCTATTATGCCGTGAAAGAATACAGTCGAATGGAGTTGATTCCACGGAATCGCACTAGCCTTTCGTAATAAATTCCTCTCGTTTTATTGACTCTCACACTCACATTCAGCCCTAAAGTTCACTATGGAGTTTGGTAATCAATTTTCCAACAGACCACATCACAGGTATATTGACGACTGCATGCGTGCGGGTGGAGCCTGTATTCGAACAGTATGACGGAAGTAGTAGGCCCTGTAATTAGCTAGGAGTAAAGTGAGCAAGCGAAATAAACCGAATTATTGAGGACTCGAAATACATGAGCTTTTTAGGGTAAGAATGCACTAAATAGAATGACTCAAGCACGCTATAATAGCTTTTGATAATATAATGAACTCACTGGGGACTAAATCTGTTTCATTCCTGTTGCGTTTGACTGACCACTGCACACATGCTTGCACGCACACTTTATATGAAGAGGATATCAAGAGCTTGTTCCCTATGACTTTGTCCACTCATTCTACCAGAACATGATTCAACCATGGATAATTTGTTCCATTTTACATTACGATTGTTCCACCGATTCCGCAGCAGGCACAGGCACATTGGCAGCACATAATTATCCTTCTTGCTGTAGTCTGCAGTAGTGAAGCATTCCACACTGACCTTATAGCTTGGTAAAGCTCTCTAGAGACAATGCAAGTCAATTACACAATCCGTGTCCGTCGTGGCTACCAACATGTATCACATGTCTTTCTGTGGTAATTAAATGCTGATTCAAATCAAAATCATGCTCAGAAATACAGAAGGAAAACCTTACAATAATTATGCTCACAACTTCGTCCTTCTCAAGCGTTCACTTGACTTTCAATTTCATTGCTTGGCGTGGCGAGTTTACCCTATAACTGTGAGGGTTCCTTCCATGCGGGTTCATTTCCTTTGAAACTACACGAACAAGCCTTTCGCTATAGGATTACATTTACATAAACACTCACGCGGACATAAGCACACAGAGAGCCACTGTATTTTGGCGAAATTGCCATGAAGATTTTATCAAGGTGTGCGAAACGTATGGGCATAAATTATTATGCACGTGAGTATATCCATCGAGTGTTTGGAGAGTTAAAGGAACTACCCTGAACTCTTTGGCATGACAATAAAAGCCTTTGCTAGTAGCTTTAGTCGACAAACACGCTACCCGCATAAAATGTCTCAAACAGTTTCGTGTAAATCAACTCCGTCTCACTCATCGATCTTCCTTACTTGAGACTTATTTCGTGCTCAAGTAAATTTTATGTTACACATACAAAAGAAGAAGAACACCAAATGTGAGTAGTCCAAATCTTGATATTGAAAATGCCTCGTTGCTGACATAAAACTTATTTACTGTAAAGCTTTTCCAAAACAGTATGAAGCCTTTTAGTGTTGTGCATTATTTCTTACATAGCACTACGCAGGAAGAGAAAACAGTCCATTGTGTTCTCTCTATACATATCCTTTGCATATAATTGTTAATGACTTGATTGAATTTTGAAGACTATGACTGTTATGTTCTCTGTGAGAGACCGGAGCATTATGGGATTCAATGAATAAATACCTACGTGGGGTAAATTTGAGCCAAGGCCTCGGAGCAAGCATTTGGAATTCAACTGTGGGACGAATATAACTCTTATCAGCAAAGCTTTTGAGAGGGAAAGTAAGAGTAATCGCAGTCTAATCTGAAGTCTCACTGCCATTCGCACATATGTCAAGTGTTACAGACTCAAATTCACCGCAAATAATGCATTTAGGCAAGTGACGGAAGGAATGGACCATAGCTGACTCATTATCCTCTCCACTGCAACTGCTAGGGGAAATCCCACTACTACGCCGTATGTACATTGACAAGGGCAACCAGTAACAAAATCGTACGCTTGGCGAATTCTTGCCGTCACTAAAGACTTTTTTATAGCATCATTTGATATGATGCAGCACAAGGCTGCAGCTCTTGTTCTTGTGGTGAGCATAACTGTTATAGAATGAAGGCATTGTAACATCTTGGAGGATCTTTCGTGTGGTAATTGACAAGGGAAGGGAAAGGTCGTTGCTGCAGTTCTTGTTTTAAGGCGTCTAAATAGAGTAACCAGCTGTGGGCCAAACTGTGGTAAGCAGGTCCGGCATCCGGTCGGGATCTTGCATGCATGAAATTTGAAGCATTTTCGTCTCACCAACTTCCTTAAATCAGTTAAGGGAAACCTCATGCAATCTTCAGTCCGTAACTATTTGTGTGACGTGACATAGATAGAGAGAGAGAGAGAGAGAGACAGAAGGGGAATTGTAGTCAGGTAGTCAGGTATATAGACCCCATAATATTGCCCATATTACCCTCAAAGGCCCGCGCCACACTGCGCCTCAGCATGCCAGCCAACTTCAAGGAGATGGACTGACTGATGTGTGCTGTTCAATTTTACAGTTACGACCTCTAAATCCACCGAATGTTTGTTAACCAAGTAATATGCACCCGGCAACGGCTTTTCCTTCCCTTTCATCCGGTACCTGCACAAAGGCCACAAGCATGAAATAGTAAACTACAAGTTAGGTAGAGGCTGGAAAGTTGGCCAGAAAACCGGAATAAGAAAAGAGGTACAAGAGCAACGGTACTACATATGGCTTACATCATCGGCCTATCCCCATTATAAATGATACAGAGAAGTAAGAGCAGTCCGGGAGGACCGATTGTCACCTTGCATTGCACCATGGCTGAATCCAGCGGCATTGAGTGGTGAGAGGGAAATAATTAACGAGGACAGAGATACGAAGCTTTCAACACTCAGCATCGCCGAATAGATTACTTATCATAAATCTACCTGTCAAGGCAATTCACAATGACTTTGCTGGTAGTATTGTAACAAATTCAACGAAGAGGGACATCATGAGACCATAACTGGTTAAACAATAGAAAATATTAATTAAATCTCTTTGGAATATGAACCAAAATGAGTTGGTTCTCCGGTCATTCATCCACTATGTGAAGCCGCACATACCTCCATGCACACATACACAAGAGCACATGTATATTGTGGCTCTTTACAACAGAAGCAAAGGACCTCTCTCTCTTGAGCACAACACATGCGCCATACAGGTCAATCGATTCGAATCGATCTTAGCAGACTTTTGCGTCATGAGTCAACCTCATTCCTCTTCTAACCCTACGAATTTTCCCGACCTCCCTCTTCCAACACTCTAATGATAATCTTGTTCGTTAAAGTAATAATGAATACATCTTTGATCCGAGATGGTCCATTATTGTACTTGTATGTGTAGGATCCATGTATTCCGACTAACTACTTTCTCCAGTGCGGGAAACAGTCCATGCACATAGTCGTGAAGAGGAAAGGAGGAAATTCCAGAGGAAATAAATGGAACTCCAGGTGCACTTCAGAGGCTATGTAGGACCATATGATGCATCGATTTAAGCCTGTACTATATTTCCTAGTCAACTTAAAGTCAGTCAACTTATACAAATAACCTTATATAGTAGCACTACCATCCCTTTTAGGTGAACACCAGCAATATTTACCAACATTCTGTGGTTTACTATGCTAGGGAAAAAATCTTATGGGAAACTGCGACATTCATAGAAAAAAGAGTCGACGCTGCGTGATTGCGTTTAGTGCGGTGCGGTGACATAGAAAAAGATGATGATGTCGCATCATTACGTAATGACTCCTCTGGTCATCTTCAACAGGCTACCAAGAATGAATAAATATGCATAGCAGTTGCTCCATAATGACACCCTGTGGCCAGAAGGATTATGTCATGTAACCAGCAATAGTAGATGTATTACAGGACATGCCCACAATGTGTGTATAGTATGTGGCACAAGTCCAGGAGGAGGAAATTTCTCTGGCTAGTTTTACATTGATAGAGTTGATGAGTGACTCCTGAGCTACCTGTTCATTGCACGGCTCATCGCCAGCGGATTCCACCATTTCGGTACTTGAAAGCAAACCCACTAGTCCAGATAGGCAATAAATATGCATGTGCTGCCATATTGAGTTGAATAAAGTGGCCTTAGCTCCATCATCCCTTTTATACATTGCTCCAACACCTAGTATACTCTTCACCGAAATAATCGCCTCACTCCAAAAAAATAAGCAAAGAGCTGTTCGTCACCCTCCAGAACTGCTCCGTTCATTCCCTTGTGATGATGACAAGCCTTGATTTTTGATCAAGTAAACTTACTTTCTGTAATTTTCGTTAGGCGTAACACATCCTCAGGTGTAATCATATCCTTCTTCAACAGCTGCTCTTCTGTAAAATAAACAATTACCATGGGCATTAGTAAATATGTAAAGAGTTTCGAGTGCAGGCATGATTGCCTGAGCATATATACAATTATATGATCAAACAGAGGAGAGAAGTGCCATGGAGTTTGTGCCTCTATTTGTTTTCAATATAACACCCTCATTCTCTGATAGTTGAGGCTTGAGGCCGGGAAATGAACATTCTGCAGGTTGTTTGTGTATCTACACTGTAGGAGAGGCCGGCTATAATGGGAATAATTTAGAAGCGACTAAGCGTTTCCCTTAATATTTCCTCTGAGCACGCAAATATATATATATATATATATATGTGAGCCAACAATGCGACAATCCTATTCGCAGCCACCCCAATAATCACAAGTACACAGGTTCCGACGAACTGTCTACACGAGGACTGCTTTTTATTCCCTGTGCGTGCCATGAGCAGAGAATCTTCTCCTGTCTTCCTAGTCCAGCTCATGAAGTTCATTTAAGTGCTGAGGGGTTGTTATGCCTAAGAAAAGTTTGAGCGCGTGTACGAATGTGATCTAATATAGATGTCTAAGAATGTGCGGGAGTGTGTGCGAAAGAGAAGTGGATGACGAAAAGTTGATCAACCTGTCATAGTTGATTCTCCTTTAGATTTGGACTGGTGAAAAAAGTTTTCGTTCGGCTTGCTCACGACACTCGTCATATTGTTGTTGTTACTGTCTTGTAATCACTCAGAAGTCCAGGTGTTTCACTGTTACCTGATATCGACTTGTCTCTTATCGACACACTTGTCCAGCTGATTTCTAGTGAAAGTAGATAGAATTTCCAGTATAAACTCATGCAAGAGACTAACAATGCTTCAACTTGTGAACACAATGGAGAACTGAGGTGATGTGGTTGATGTGAGAATAGTGTTTTTAAGATTCAATGCTGGGAGGAATTAAATTCGACAACCATTACAATAGATACAACGGCCCCTTCCTAGCTAAAAACACACTAGTGCTGTACACTATGGGGGGTTCAAATCCACACTGAGGTAGTCCTGAAGGAGAGACTTTCGGAGCACGCTTGGTCTGCTCGGAAACTAAAAGCGTTTTGGTAGGTAGCAGCTACCCCACACTCTACAACTTCAGGCTGACAAGAGTGCAACAGAAGTCGACGCAGAAGACTGGCTCACTCACTCAGTCAGTAGTATGCTGTGAGCTGTATAGTATACGTGATGAAGGAATGGGAATGCGTGATACAGATCCACCAACATGAAATAATAGGACAGTTGGAGATATCAAGTCCATTGGAGGGCACTCCTACTAGTAGGACCAGGCTGACTAGCTTTCTCCCTGAAAATTCCCCTTTGAGCCCAACATGGAAAAAGTGGAAATCAGTCTGACTTCTGCCACACACCTCAACTCACACGCTCTTACACCACGACGACAACCCGGGAAGACCGACAACGCAACGGACGGGATTTTCCACCAGTTTTACATGCCACATGCATAACAACATCACACATCTGGTGGAAACTTGGAATGGCTGAGAGAAGCATTGTTTTCCATCTTCACACATGACAAGCTGAAATTCGTTATATTAATAATGCGCGAGTGAAGCTATGGGGCCCTCCAGGTTATGGAACCAACTTTTTCATCCCTCCCACACAATAATCTGCTTGTATGCCTACAGCACAGACACTTGATCTTGTCTCTTTGCAGCACACTTATGCAACAAACATTATACGTTGTCGAGGATAATTTCGCTTATCCGGATGAGTTCTCTTGTGGGCAATAACGAGCTTGGGCATTTGATGGAATGAACGGGTGACTCAAAGCTGGAGGCTTAGTAGGTCGCTTGATAGGTATTTTTTTGTGGAAGGTCGCTAGCTGTTCTAATAATGAAATTCCAGAGTTTTATTGCATTATCATTAGGAAATTCTGTCTATTGCATTACTACTTTGACTATCGTTCAGCTCGGAGAGTAGTAATTATGCAGGTACTTTATCCATATGGAAGGGCCAGCGGCATCTGGGGCAAGAGTAAAACATGGATGCTCCTTCGGCTGTGACCTGTGACCTCCATGGGAAATCAGAGGTTTTCAAGCATCCATGTAACAATATGTGGCTCTCGGATCACAAAAACTTCATGTTTTCTCTTTGCATCGTCATACTAAATGTCTACCACCAAGGAATGCTTTTCCAGAGTAAAAGGGCTTTAACATTGATAAAAGTTTCCAATTGCTCGTAATATGATCCCGATTTCTTTTCTTCCTTTCCTTTGCTTTCACTCCAGGCGACGACTTAGCGAGGCAATTCAAACATCGTGAACAAAAGCTCAAGAAAGATAGTGGTTACCTGGCTTTCTGCCACAGAGGTATGTGCGCAGATAATAATGGTTTTCTTGGGTGATTTCTCTTACACAGCAATGCTCACTAAGCAATTTCAAGCTGCCATTATTTGATTTCAATTTGTGAGTCTGGTCCCTTATGTCACATTATTGTGGTAGTAAATTTATAGAGTGATACACGACTGGAATACTGGAATCATTTACAATGAAATGACTAAAGACCTAAAGACTTTAATGCATGTTAATAAATTAATGCTACACGAATGTTCACTGTGAACAATTATCGTGCGATGTTCAGGTAACTCAGATCGTCGCGGCATGAATCTTATACATGAAGATCTTTTATTAGTGATGACTGTGCAGTATCTTTTGTCCTTGAAAGTGCTTACAGTCGTGTGAACAAGCTTTTCATTTCATTTCAATGCTTCACAAAGTCAAGACTGAATAATTTAATTCTTAGTAAGAGCTTTGGAAAGAACTGTTTGGTGGAAAGGAAAGTTTGTTCAGTCTTTGTTGATCTTTCAGAAACAATTTCTCTGATGCTGGCTAACTAGCATTCCAGCTGAAAAAATTGATGTTTACAATTGCAATTCATACGCCTCAATGTCGATTTCCCTTAAATTCTCAGTTACAGACACGACGGAAAATTCCTCTGACATTATTCTGTGTTGAAAAATTATTTTTCAAAAATAGCTCACTCGGTGCAAAAAAGTGGAAACTCATCGTTGAGACAGACGAGAGCGAGGCGGAAATTCAGAGCGGAGAAAGCACTTGACTTACGCACAGCTTCAGCTACTGAAGCGTAATGGAATGAGCGCTAACACTACGTGTTTCCTTTTTTCCATGGGCCGTCCTACGTACCTTACGTGAAAGCATTGCTTTCATATGTAAGTAAGAAAGGATTGGCGAAAATGCTCCCTTGTGAATCGGAAAGCACTAAATCTATGGAATTATTTCCAGTTTGCGAGAAGTAGATGGGAAGCATTGTTCTAGTACATCTCCATTAGGTGGATTCCCTTGGGAGCCGGTGATCACTATGATTCTGAGACCAAGCTAACCCAGTTCTCTCAAGTGTGAACCGAATTATATGCGACTGTTGGTGTAGATAATGGACATGATGGTCGACAAATAAATTAGTCTGTCTCTACCAAGTTACTTTGCCAGCGGAAGTTTTAGCTTCGGCAGAGGAAATGAGGCCAAGGAAAGTTTCATGAAGACTGCTCCATACGTAGATACATTCCCTGACTTTTTACAAAAGGCGTGAGTTGGAGTCATTTCCCCTTAAATACATCACCTGACAGGATCTGACATATGGTCTCAAGAAGTCTTTAAGGCGGAGGTCACCACAAAGGAAAACTCCAGTCGTGGTAGTCACTCCAATGAAATTAAATGCAAGCGAAATTAAATGTATACGACAGTTTAGGTGCAATCTACCAACGCATTTCAACAGTGGTCTCAATGGCCAACATCCACACTTCATTTCATGACTACTCACTTCAGTTTTCAACTTTAGTATACCTACGTGACAGATTGCATCCTGAGAAGTCTTATACTATTGACACGATACTAAGACACCTACTCGTCCGAAAGTAGCACACTCACAGCAACTAACTGTAAATCTTACCGAGCGAAAAATGTCTTTTATTAAAGCACAAGCGCTTTATCATAAACAATCGTACCTCGGGTTTATACAAATTTATTATCTTACTTAAAAACACACGATTTAGCTCTTCGTCGTCGAACTTTTCCCCGCTTGCATTTCATTATTCCCCACGACCTTTAATTTGATACTATCTAAATTCGCTCGCTCTTTGGCAGATGTTTCTATATGTTCATTGATTGATTTTGTGATAGTGTCCCGGAGTGAACTTGTCGATTTCTTTGGGAGAGCAGGTCGATCTGGAAGATAGCAAGACATCAACATATCAGTTTTCTTTCCAATTACTCTAAATTAGGGCACCTACATCTTTCTTCATGAAATCCAATTGTTTCACAAAAACGGTTTCATACATCCAGCTTTTAGCGATTATTAATTTTAGAAATGTTTCAAGATATATACTTACTCTTCTTTTGGAAATGAGCATCCCGCTTCTTCGATATTGCTTTACTCTTCACTCCCACCGGGAGCTTAGCCTTGACTTTCAATTTTCCTTGCGGCATCTTCCCTTCTACCGAATTTTCGGCCAAACTTTTAAAATCTGCTGCAATTAATGAAAATATGAAATGAAACCCTCGACAATCCTTTTGGGCCCTTCGAAATTCGTCCACAAATGCCAACACGTGGTGTATCTGTCTTCCAAAAGTGCTATAAAAGTGCTCTCATCTCATCCAAGTGTCATCTTTGCCATTGTACATGAACTACATTGACAATTTGAAGCAATAGCTGGCGTGGTATGATACCAAGTAAGTTCAAGTTTTGACCAACCTAATAGTGCAAGTAAGTACATGTATGAATATAAATGTGTACATACTGATCATGAGTATCTGAGAGAGCAGTCAGTGATGCTAGACGGGTATGTACACTGTACTAAAGGGTGCTTGCTTGCGTACAGCTGTAAATGTTTTTATTTTTTCTGTGCCATTTCCGCAAAAGATTTCTGAAAGGTGAAAAAAAAGAGGAGAGAGGAGTCTGTGTACATGTGACAAGGAAGGTAGGGGAATGTGTCAAAGCACTAAATGTCATTTAATTTCTGTCCTCCTGTTGGCTTTTCAAAAAAAGAAACTTATAATCTTGTACTACTACTGCAATTTACACGTGTTTATTTTTATAAGTTGAAGAAGAAGGTTTAACTTGAGTCTTGATAAAAGCGAGGACATGTGTGGGTGTACATAATAGAGAAAATTTAAATGGTGTATATAGCTTGGAGGGGATTTAAGTAAGTTGAGGAGAGGGCGATGATAGACTTATGTGGAAGATACAGACGCATGTTGACGGACGGTAATGTCGTGTGGGTGCGTGGAGGAAATAAAGGGAATTGTTATTGCCATTTGGTGCAGTACTGACTGTGAGTTAGTGAGTAAGAATAAGTTAAACTGGGCTCATTTAACAAATCATTTTGGTAGGGAGTGAAAAACTTTTAGTGAACTCGTAGAATTTTATTTAGCCATGTTTTTAACTGGATTATATGGAGAGGAGCGAATGAGTATAGATTTAAGTGAAAAGTGATTTGGAAAGGAAGCTGATTATCATTATTATATATGTTGCGGAGTTTTGCTTCCATAAAATGTGTGAATTATTCAGAATGGGGGGTGTATATGCGACTGTAAATTGTAAATAGGTTGTTGTTGATCATGTAAGCCGATGTGACGTGTTGTAGAAAATATGAGACCGAGAGAGCTACATAGATTTCAGTCTTGTTCATTTCTTGTAGCCGTCTTCATTTCTTTCAACTGTCTTCTTCTGTCATAGGTGCTTGATGGAGAATTATTCATTCGATGGGAGTGTGGAGTGTATTGTTAAGGATATATTTTTATTAAGTGGAGGGAAATCGGGAAATATGTTGATGAGAGAGGCTCTCTGGAAGTAGGCGAATATTGAGTGAGTTCACTGAAGGCTCGTGATCATTCCAACTGTGTAGACAACAGAGATACACATCTTGTTAATTTTTAATGGACACAGCTTTCCTGTTTATACTCTGTGATAATTGTATGTGTGTATGTGCTTTAGAATCATCATTTCTTCTATTCACAATCTGGTCAAGGAGAGCACACGGTGCTGTAGGTTGTGTAGAGGCTAAAGAGCTTTTATCTTATCCAGTGTCATATATATAAAGTGGTGCAATTCAAGGAGAAGAGAGAGAGAAGGTCTTGATATTTTTTCGACTGAATTTTCATTCAACTGATGGACTTTTTGTGTGTCAACAGGAAAGTTGGACGGACGTTGCAACGATTTCCTCATAAAGAAATTACCTTGGGTTTCAGAACATTCCAAATCGGAATTCCACCAACAACTTTCTATATGTGGCTGTCCAGTGTGGTGATTTGCGGTGATACCGCTTGCAAAGCTAAGCATGACTAATCGTTTTCATCACTTCTCTTGTTTCTCTGTGAAACCAGTTTACGTAGTGGTTGCAAGGAAATTGTATCTTTCTTTGGGATCATTGTAAATCATCCAAGTGTTTGAGTAAATGACAATTTGGATTCACTAGTCCTCCTGCATCTGTCAAAAGTAAGGATGTGTTTTGAAAGAATTTAAATATGTGGGATTTATTGATGGAAACAGTAACTCATGTATTCATGTTAATCCCGTTTAGAGCAAAAGAATGAGTCTCAGAAGGAAGGACACGGGTCAAAATGTGCCTTCAAATATTGCACTTCATGTGACGACGTCTTCTCCAACTTTAAGTAATGGAAGTCAGAATAATGACTCGGACGATGACGGTGCTAGTGACACTAGCAGTTTTGCAAATAATGCATCGATAGTATCTCAAAATCCTGACCGTTACGGCTTCCTAGGTGGTGACCAGTACACTCATGAAAGGTGAGATTATGTGATTGTGCATCAATAATTTCAAGCTAACGGCTCGAATGTTATTACTAAACTTTCGTGTGTTAGTATTGAGGGAAACCATTAGAGATCCAGAATAAGAACTTGTTGAAATAGAAACGAAATTTGTAAAATTAAATCTACGGCAGTGGGGATAACATTGAAAGAAAAATGTTGAATGTTACCATGTAGCGTTGCGTAGTAGTAGTCATTGAATAAGCAGGTGAACTAAGAATTTTATGAACGTAGCATGTATTGTAGTAGCTTGAGCGTTTAGAAAGTATTACAGACGGTGATGACTGTCAGTTTTCTAATGAATAAACATAGCGTAGAATTTATGCAAAAGCTTGAATGTTTAAGTAGAAGCCGGTGTTGTTGTACCCTATGCGATCGCAGTTCAATTTGAAAGCCTGCCAACACCACTGAGCAAAATTTGCTCCGTATATGAAGTTTCACGTGCCTCGAAGTATAGTTGTTGCTGCTTTAGAAGCTGATATGATGAAGAATTGAATGCCAAGGAGAGGAATATTACTTCTTCCAATTTCTTAGGAATCACTGGCGTTGGCGAAGGAAAGTCATTATCATCCAGACTTCTTGAGTATTTTATATTTATGAGAAAACTTGGATACTATTTACTGTCGTCATCGCAATGACTTACTATAGCCTAGGGCCTCAAGCTGAATACTATGTAGACGACTGGCTTGACGTTTTCCCCTATTTCGCAGAGTAATTCTGTCTTCAATGTATATACCAATGGGTTCTCGGGGTATCAAATTGTTCAGTAAACAATATTTCTGTTATTTCCAGTGAACCGAATCCACCAGCCGAAGTTATTAGGCGCCGAGAACTGAAATGGCTCAATATGCTTTCGTCGTGGGATCAGTTCATGAGGAAGGATTTCAAGACGGTGCGAAGCAGGTGTCGCAAAGGCATTCCTCGATCCATTCGAGGCAGAGCTTGGTTCTACCTCTGTGGGGCATACTATCAACAAAAGAAAAATCCAACGTTATTCAGTGATCTTCTGCGACAAGAAGGAAAGCAACAATGCATAGAAGATATTCGCAAAGATGTTCATCGACAGTTTCCTCTTCATGAAATCTTCACTAATGAAGGCCATGGGTAGCCTACAAGATTCATTTTTCTACCTCAGTTTTCTCAGCTATCACTTCTGTGCCAATTTCCGTGCGGAGGTAGATGAGGCCCTTTCGTTCTTGAAACTAATTTCAATGTGTCTTTTGCAGTCAAGAAGATCTTTTTCGTGTTCTGAAAGCCTACTCGATTCTGAACGAGGAAGAAGGCTACTGCCAAGCGCACGCACCGGTTGCTGCAACTTTACTCATGCACATGCCGGCCGAGGATGCCTTTTGGTGCTTACATGCAATTTGTGATAAGTACCTGAAAGGTTACTATAGTCCTGGAATGCAAGCTCTGAAACTTGATGGTGATATTTTGTTTGGGCTCCTCAAACGAGTTGCACCTTCTGTTCATAAGCATTTGGTAAGGAACGACACCCTTTCTTATTGTCCTTGACTTACGAGTTGAATGTGATTGGAATGTTCTGCATGTACTGTTTCATTTGGTTTTTGCAGAAGAAGCAAAAAATTGAGCCCGTTTTGTATATGACTGAATGGTTTCTGTGTGCTTTTACACGAACACTCCCGTGGTCAACAGTTCTGCGTGTGTGGGATATGTTTTTATGTGAGGGAGTGAAAGTTTTATTCCGTGTTGCCCTGGTTCTGCTAAAGTACACACTAGGGCGATCTGACGTCCTCAAAAGATGTCCAACAATGTACGAAACTCTGCTAATGCTTAAAACGCTACCTAACTTTGTTACGCACGAGCAATTTCTAGTGTTCCAAATAGGGAGGTAAGTCAGACTTTGATGATGATTTCATAAAAAATATAAAATGACGATGTCTTGCCTCGAGCATCTGTAGCCAGTCCCCTTTCGTTGTTTCTCATGTCTGGTGCAGCAAAGTCTACCACAGAATGAATTTAATTTTGAAATGTTGAGCTAATATCCTCCCATTTTGCAGGTTGGATGTGACGGATGATCACATGAGGAAACAGCATCTGAAACAAGTGCGACGGCAAAAGAAGTTGAAGCAGCAAGAATTAGCCCAGGAGAAAAAGAGAGAATCAGCAAGAGCGGCGGAAGCGGAGAAGCTGCGAAAACAAGAATCACCATCCACTAAACCCGAGGAGCCGGATGGGAACATGAATAGCGAAATAGAGCAGACTGAGCTATGAACGGAAAAATGCAACTACTTGCACCTCTCCCCCCATCATCTTCTTCTTCTTTAGCTTGTTATAAAGAAAGAAGCTTTCCAAGAAATAAGAATTCCAAGTTTACCACAGTCCTTTACAACTATGTAATGTCTATGATCCTGTAGAATTGTATTTTTCTAATGCATATATGAGCGGGATTTCAGTCGTTCTCCTCTTGGATGAGTATTATGCTGCTCCTCCGTCTCCAACATCTTAACTCCCCCAGTCATGTTAGGGTTTAGTTTTTGTACACGCGATTGCGAATTATCTGTCAATTTGTACTGCGAACGTTTGTTTTTGTAAAAGCCACACTATTATTACCCACGATGAGTAATAAACCGTTACGACGTTAATTTTGCTTGACAAAATGTATAGTTTGACAGTGTAACCAAGCTGAATCAGCTTGCAATGACGGACTGAAATGATTGCAAGTACAAAGTCGTTAGGAGGAAGATCAGTGGCATTGTTGTGTAATTATTTCGAATTTTTAAGATTGGAATTACTCAGCAGCTAGTATGGCTTTAGAAGCACTGGATGGACACCAGCGGATTCTTGCTCACTAAAGCTTGAACAAAGGAATCATTCTACAGATCCACATGGAGCAAGGTTAAGCGAGCAAAATGGAAATGCCCATAAGCTGTATACGCGTGGTGGAACAGATTGTATCGCTTGCTGGTGCAGCGGAGAGACGATAGAGAATGCAGAGGAAAAGCCGGGTAGTGGCGAAAATGTGAAGAGATCATCGACGTCGTCGGGGCAGACGGGAGAGGAAGAACAGAAAGGGCAGGAGAAGAGGCGAGAGAGCCTGATCCAGTGAGTTCGCTTAAGGAATCCAGCTTTTCAGCCTCACACACCGACTCATACACCATTAGATAGACAGGGATAGCCATGCGGTCAGAGTTTTAGTCACTATACACTACTGCAAAACTGCTACTACTGCTCCTACTACCCCTAGCATCATCATCATCATCATCATTCCTAGCACTCTGTATACGCAAAAATTCTAAGACGGTAGAAGAAGCCGGAGCGGAGGTGACGAGGAGAGATACTCTGATCCATTGGACGACGACGGCAGTTTGCTTGAGGAAAAACAATTTGTATACCACACATTGATTAGTGTGCAAAAAAATCCTCGCTATTACTACTAGCAAAATCGCAAATCTTTTTACTGTTTACTCGAGTGCTTGTTTGTGTGTCTGTAGTGTGTGTGGGAGAGAGAGAAAAACAGCAAGCTGAAAAAGTAAGTCATATTATGATAATTCTGAAAGCCTCTCAATTGGTTTCTCAAGCTCCCCTCTCTTCTTCTTCCAACAATAGTTAAGTTTCTCAGTTTTACTTGAAAAAAAAGCTAGTAGAGATAGAAGCCATTGCTGTGGCCCGGCCATTCATTGGGTGGGAGAAATGCGTGGACATTAAGATACATAGAGTGAGTTGATGGTGTCGTGTCATGATAATACGCCTGCTACTGGACATATCCTGTCTATAATTAGCTTTCCCAAATAATGTCCCTCCTCCAAAATGCCGGTCACGTTAGCATTATTATTATTACCATTATTATTGACTTTTTCGTATGCAACTGTCTCCAACCATTCCAGTCTAGTCCATATATTTAAACAGAAAAAGCACATATATAAAATGCATCAAGACCATTATTATTTTAGAATATATAAAATGTGAGCGTGCCGTATACCAGCAGTCATTTCTCCGTGTCTCTATTTATTAGAAGAGTGTTAACTGGGACAACGGATGTGAACGGAAATGTAATTTCAGTCCCATGTATATATAAAACTTCCTCTCTTTCTATCTACTCTCACTACATTACATCCACACATGCACAGAGTTAACAACGTTGTTGCAGTGTGTGCAAAGGATTTGACTGCATCATTATTATCATTATGATGATGACGACGACGACCGTTCCTCTGTAGTCTCCGCTCTTTGTCGTCGTCGTCGTCTTTCTCATCATCATCAACAGCTCTCCACTACTACAAAAATCCAGCAGCAGCGATTCATTTGGAAAGGGAGATGTTTTCGAGGTCATTGAACTCCAAATCCAATACTTTTCCACGCGTCCCATAGTCCCATACATACTCAACCATATACATGCACAATTTTCTTACTATTACCACACCACCGCCAGCCTTCCCATGGTAAACAACGTGTGTGCTCTCGCTCTCACTTACTTATTACAACTGCCGGCCTCAAATCCCTTGAAAAACCCAATGCTTTCACATGGATGTACATACGTGGACACAAGGGGAAGACTGACTGCTTCAACTGTGTACGGGAAGCACGTGAGGGTGGAGACGTCCAATGGAAAGGATTCCAATTCCGCTCTGCGCTTTACTCAATCATCAAATGGCGGCCAATTGGATCCCTTTGAAATCCTTGGTTACCGCCTTTGCCTTTCACTATTATACCAGCCAGCCCTCCATTCATTCCCCTTGCTCATACATGGTGGATTTTGTGCGTAGAATTACTATTATTATACCACCACCGGACCCTAAACTGCTTAACGTCCAAAAAATGTCTGTATCTTTGTATTATATATGTCTGAGTGTAGCTATGTGTGTCTGTGTTATTTACATGTAAAGTATTTGGATACGAGCTTATATGCGTTTAGACTGTGTAAGTGTATGCGTTTGTATGTGGATTCATATGGGATTGTGTGTGAGGATTTGCAGTATGTGAGTCAGTTGATGTGTGGATCTATATGCGCTTGTATGTGTGGATTCATATGTGAGTGAACTTGTGTGGATTTAGATGTGAATGTTGTATGTAAGTGCGGATTTATATAATGCAAGTCTGTAGATGGGTTTGGGTATAGGCGCGTATGTGGATACTTGTACCTGCGTTCGTAAGTGTGAGAAACCGACTCGCTCCATGACCATGGCGCCAGTATAACTAGTGCGAGAAAGGCTGAGTATTTGAGTTCAACTTGTATAGCACAAGTGAGACAAAGATGAAGTTGAAACGACTGATTATGAAGACACTAAAAATTTAAACTGATTCTTTGTAAAATTTGGAGAGAATTTTTGAAATGTGGAAGAAATGATGAAAGGAAGACAAGGGTCCGTGTGTGAATTGGTGTAGACCGTCCTCTCTCTCTCTGTGCCCTTCCGCAATGATGTGCGTGATAGGTAGGCCTGGTATGCATGGCATGGGATTGTACAACGTAAGTCAAGTCAGTTGGGAGTTTAGTTTAGTTCCTGAGTGCATATCCGCATGTAGGGTGCCGCCGTATAGAGAAGTAACAACGTGAGTTAGAGTTAGTTGGGAGCGAGTAGAAAAAAAAGTTATGCTTTTGATGCTGGCTGCTGCTGCTCCTGCTTTTGCTTGATGCTCTGATGGTGGTGAGTGAGTTTGTAAAGGAAGGATATTAG
>JAQIWI010001096.1:0-19077 GCA_034698825.1 Deuterosminthurus bicinctus | reverse complement strand
AAATGAAACAGTCGGAGAAGAGTTGAATTCCACAGATTGGGTTTAAAATGACCAGCACAGTGACAGTTTCTAGCAGTGAAGGATTGGAAAGTAAAGTAACCTGTATGAAACTAAAGTCGCTTCGAGTTATATTAAGTTGTTTGTTCTTTTCCAATCACTTTAGGTTCTAATATGAATTAATAATTGAGGTTGCTCCAACCATCAAGTCAGAATCACATTATTCGCACGAAACCGAACATGTGTTTATTAATATTTAATCTCTATAAAACATTATACATGAAGCACTGACATACGTCCATAATACGTTATTTTGAGTTAGAAATACCAGGTTGTTCAGCTTGCAAATCTATCTGAAGTCCAAATAAATTCTTATCGAACATTTTCAACAAGTTTCATTAAATTTGTCCAAAAACTGAAGCTCAAAGACATTCATCGTTCTCATTTAACTAACTCATTCGATAACTATCAAGTCAAATTAAAACAATTAACAAGTAATCTGATTAAATTTGTTACATTTTTAAAACTGTTGAGGTGCTCTGAATCATCCCCTTTGGATTCGCCTGGTCATCAGACGCAAGTTACAAGTAGATTATCTCAATGGTTATAATGGAGCCATCTTCTAAGTGTCATTTGTGCAGTGAGAAATTTAAGTCTCTCGCCAAACTCAGTGCGCACATTAAGCGTCGACATAATGGGCTCTGTGACAGAAAAAATAAAACAATCGAATGCAATATCTGTGGCCACAAATTTAGCACCAGGAGAGGCTTAATAAATCACACAAGAGTGCACACTGGTGAACGACCATTCAAGTGTACTGAGGATGGTTGTGGAAGGGCATTCAAAACGGAGTGGGGTCGGAGTAATCACATCAAGAACAAGCACAGCAGTGACCATCCGTTCATATGTGAGTTCCCAGGCTGCGTTTACGCCACTATAACATGCCAGAAGTTGGTTCAACACAAAAAGAAACACAGCAGTGACCGGCCGTATGCTTGCCCAATGGATGGCTGCAGTTATCCATCTAAATGGAAGAGCTGTGTTATGACTCATGTGAAGGGTGTTCATAATGACGCAAAAGCGTTTGCCTGTTCTAAGTGTAACTACAAAACAAGTCTAAGCGGCCGTTTAAAGCTCCACATGCGGCGTCACTCAAGCAGAAAATACTTCAAATGTAGCTTTCCACAGTGCACAAAATCATGCAAGGACTCCCGTCCTTGCATGATCCCGGACCTTAAGTCTCATTTTAGCAATCAGCACGGAGAAAGAAACATGCAGTGTGATCATCTCCGTTGCGGAAGAAAGTTTGCAAACGTCAAAGCGCTGAATACCCACAAAAGGGTGGTTCATTCAAATGAAAGACACCTTTGCCCCAATCCAGAGTGCAACTACAGTACAAATAATGCACGGAGCTTAGCACGTCACATGATCGTCCACGATAAGAAGAATGAGAAGATTTCTTGTCCAATAGAAGGCTGTGAGCACAAAGCAAAGAATAGTAATGCCCTGAAATCGCACATTAGTCGTCACAAGATGCAATTGCCATGTCCGGTACCCAGTTGTGGCCAATATGTATTTTCCGAGGAAGCCTTAAAGAAGCACCTTAATCTTCACAACCAATTGGCTAGACCTTTCCAGTGTTCTTTGTGTTTCAAAAACTTCCAAGCAGTGGATTATCTACAGAAGCATTGTGTTGTTCACACAAGTGAGAAGCCATTCAAGTGCGGGCATTGTGAGTTTGTAGATGCAAGAGGACAAACTATAAGGACTCACATTTCTGCAGTACATGCAAAGACTCAATTCCCATTCATAATCCATCTCTTGGATGACTGCGAGTGTCTTCACTGCGAAGTTATCTTACCAGGTGCACAGTTTGTTGTTCATTGTATGACTCATGCAGTCCCAGTTGTGTTGATAGAAAGACTTAAGACAAGATGGTCGTAAGAGAATTGTCCAAGTACCGTCATTAAGTCTGTTGATTATGTTAACTTATAAAATAAAGTGAATTCGCAGTTTTTTTTTACTGTTGACTTGGTTTTGTATATTCCCAAAACAAACCTGGCTAGACATGGCTGGTTGCGCATAGTAAATTTTTTGCGCATAGTTTCTCGAAAATCCCAAATGGTCTCGAAAATGCCCAGGAATCCAAAACGTATCTGCCAATTTGCCCAAAAATTTTCGTTTTTTTCTTAATACCCGGAAAATGCCAAACTGCCCTGTATTCAAAATGCTTTAATTCCCAGGGAATTTTGGGCAGGCATTTATTTCTGTCGATCCCTAGGCATAGGGCTTGAAGGGGCTTAAGCCCTGCTATTTGGTTTAAAGTTTAGATCGATCAAATCAATAAATACTTTTTTTGAGAACAATTAATTTATTATGAGTTTTTTTTACCAAGCCTTACTGACCTTGTTATTTGATATTTTAGAACAACATATTTTCGAGTGTAATTTTCATGTTTGTCAGAAAGAATAAGGAACAAATTACACACGTAGCAATTTGCTGGTTTACCGGTAATAATCAGAACAAAGGAAGCTCACAAAGCCAAAGAACCTCTAGATATTGCCTCTCAATCATCTTCACCATTCAAAGTTGCGGAGAAAAGATCCGGAGAGACGCCCCTTTGAAGACAATACAGCCTTCTATAGTGAAGAATGAACCAACTTGTTCCAAATTGTACATAATTTGCAGAATCTACTACAAAAATTTGACAATTTCAATTGGCAATCCTGGATAGAGGACAACGTGACGATTCTCGACGGTGTAACTTCAGTGCCAAAGATACTGCATTGAATTTCTCAGCTCTATCCACATTCTCACATGTTCTGACATCAAAGCTCTACTGCAATGCAATAATCAAACTTTTCTATTTTTACGGAAGGTGGACTTCTCCTTAAGCACTTCAAAGTGACCAGTGGTTATCGGCGTGGTAGACTGAAACCGTAATATTATCAGAGAAATCAAAGAACTTGCAAAGAAATAAATCCAAAGAGTACATTAAAGCAGGTTATACAACCTATTTTACACACTGATCTCTATCTAATCGTCCTTGATTTATTTGGTACGCCGGTGCATACACAGCACTCACCACCAGTCGCCTCTCTGCCACCTCGCACCCTGTCGAGGGTATTAAAATTTTTATATTCATAATTGTCATCATTAGCGAATTAGCTTACGTCCCCAACGCACATAAATATTTTGATCAGTTCATGGTCTATTTTGATAAGAGGCTACAAAAGTCTGTTCAAACTTGACCGATCACAATTATTATAGTTCTGCGATCGGCCTAGGACCGTAGACAGCTGTAAACTGAATATGAGACTGAATGATGAACTGACCGGAGAAAGTCTGAGGGAGTTATGATGGAGTGAACACTTAGCATTTTATACGTACACGTACGATTTACTTGGACTCCTTGTGAACTCATATTATTCATTGTACAATAGCAGCTATTACACAAGGGACGCCAACACGCAATTTTCCACTCATGCCAGTCAGCACCCGAGTGTGGCTTTGGGAAGGGAGCATTTGGTTTGTTTTTACACCTCTGCCGTGATCAGACTGGATGAAACAGAGAAGGTTCACAAAATGAAGCTTAATTGAGCAGTGTCAATTTAATAAACTTACACGGAATCAACAACTTGAGTAGCAATAGAAATGCAGTTGCAATAAAATGACGCGTGAAAAGCTCCACTACAAATGGTCACACATGGAAAAAAATTTCACGACTAGATTTTAACAAGCTTTTACGTTATGACAACTGGGTTCTTATGACATGACCCTTGAAATAATGGAGAAGAAACTCCTTGCTTTGTGAAATTACTTTGCTGGGAAGGCAGTGCAGGTCGTGCAGGAGGTAAACAATGAAAGGGAACTCAATTTCTGCATGAACTGAAGAAATGTGAGATTTTAATCATGTGGCAACTCGGGCAGCTTACAATAAATAGCTGGCATTTAAATGCCAGCTATTTATTGTAAGCTGCCCGAGTTGCCTGGCACTATGCAAGTTCCGGCTTACTTGAAAGTGGCAGTCGATTTTTTTCACTAGACGGCCCAAAAAATTATTACGTAGCCTCAAGAGGAGTCTTTGAAAGTGAGACCAGGATACATGAACGCTCCCAATTCATTCCCCTTCCAGCTATAGCCTTCTATTCTCACCTGAAGGGACTCTGACATTTTCCCCTACATTGAGGATTTTTCAAGCAGGTTCTCGCTTGTGTGAGTATGCTCTTATGGAGTGTGATTGTGAAAAAACTTATTTAAGAGATTTAGAAAATTCAAGTTGGCACTAAACTCAAGGCTACATTTCACAAAAATCTTTTGCGTGTGTGCAACTACAATTATAATTGTAAAGTAAAACTATGCAAGTTCATATCAATGGCCAAGAATGTGTGCGGCTGTAAGCTCACTTCAAATGTGACGTGTTAAGTGCCAGTATAAAATTCAAATGACAAAAGTTGTTTTTGAAACGGATAGAACGTTATTAGCTAGCTGCTTTACCGCACATACAAGCTGCAATACTTGATATTAAAATAATGTACCAGTCAACCACAAGTCTGAAAACTTCTATGGCTTTTAATTGGAAATTCAAGGCCTTTTTAATGTAAACAATTCCTTATAAAGCTCATTTGTTACACGGGGTCATTGAATAATGCAAAATGATTTTGGAGTCCAGGAAGGTTCAAAATCGTTTTTAACTCTTTACCAGAATCTCTGTCCAGAGAAAAAATACCCTTAAAGTTGCTAAAATAGATCTTGTGAGCATCAACTTGAATTCCACGAGGTTCTTGATAACCCTCAAGTTCTACGAGTTTTCGCTTGTTGCCCGTGTTAACTTCAATAGTTCCAATGGCACGGTCCCGCTGCTCTACCCAGTAAAGGATGTTCTTCAAAGGCTCGGCAAAGGTGATGCCATGCAGGTTATTAAATTCAGTTGAAATTATTGTAGCGTTGCTGCCGTCCAGATTTGCCCGGACGAGAGAATTGCCGGAATAACCCCAATTGCTCCAATACACAAAACTGGAATTAAATTTGTATTTTAGCTCATCTCAAGGGTAGAACGACTCCTGAAATATCAAATAGTAATAGCTCTTCAACTTTAGCTCACCCATTCTCAGAATCCACAGCAATTGTGACCGGCTCTTGAACTACAGTTGAATTTGATACTACTACAGCATAATTTTTGCCCGTTGCATTGCAAACTAGAATTTCCTTAGAGTGAGCAAACCAAACATTTCCAGATGTCTCATCGATTGCCAACGCTTGAATGTAGTAGTCTAATAGCAAAAAACAAAAAATGAGATTTGAATTTAACAGTTTTTAAGCATGTTTTAAGACAAATTCCAGATTACCTGGCGTCGGTAGAATGATTTCTCTAAAAGACCCATTAAAGTTTGAGCGCATTATGCTCATATTAGGGAAACTATCAAACCAATAAACCTTTTTCAGTTTGTGGTTGACAGCTAGAGCAGTTGTAAGTTCCTTTGTTAGAGTTGTGAGCTTTAAGGTGCATAAGTCAACAGGAATGAGACCTGTGTCTGTTGCGGCAAAAAGTCCACTAGCAGTAGGTCCTCTTGTATTAGCGAATAAATTTAGTCAATTAAACGAGTTAGTTATTTCGTGGCATAGTCACAAATCAAATCAGAGACAGTCCCAATGGCAGCGTTGTCATGATTGCAAAAGCACAAATGAATCTGGCAGCGCTTTTGTCAAGCCAAACTGGGCTCATTGAAGTTCTCTACCACTGCTTATAGTAATATAATTCGAATTAAAATTTGAATCATGCCTTACTTGATTGATTTGCAAGACTTTTCACAGAAATCGGATAGTTCTTTTTTCTCCCTTGAGAAGTCTCCAGCCAGTCGTAAATTTCCACAAGAATATGCTCGTTTTTGCTGCTCAGAAGTGCAACTACAAGAGAACCAAGTGCTTTCTTTGAGCACACTGTTTTGATGGCCGTTTTAATCTGTTCTCCCTCCGGAACTTCCAGCCATGTTTTCTAAAATCAACGACCAATGATAACTTAAAACTTGACAGCTATTTTGTCAAGCCATGTGTTTTAAAAGTACTTCCAATATATTTTTAAGTTTGAGAAATTAAACTTGCACTCACCAGCTGACTGTCCATTACATTTTGATGGACCAAACTCGCGCAAAATTCTGAAGGTTGAGCAATCTCAGATGCCTGGCCAACCAAGTGATCTTCGAGCTGTCCTATAAAGTTGTCCTCTACGCGTGATATGATCTTGTCAATCAACTTCGTTCCAACTGAACTCAATTCAGTTGTAGTTGCCACATTTTTGGGGAGTGTTTTGGTTGCTGGAGGCTCCACAGCCGAAGCGCTTTCTGGTTGGCTAAAACGTAAACAACAATTTTGACAATAAAAATTTTACTCGTAGAATTCTCGACATACTAAAAGCGACAGAATTTGTGCTCGGTTATTACCTCAGGTGTCCATCGGCTTGTATGCCAAAATCCTCCTTGGCCCAAGTGCGAAGAGCAGAAATCATTTGCAAGTTTCCACTGTCTTCCAAGGCATTCACCATGCCACCAGTCGCTTCAGGACCCTTTGAGCATGCGATTTTCACGGCATATTGGACGATCATCTCTTTAAATCCAAAATGGCCTTCCTGGAACACGAATAATTAAACCTTTTAATCAATGAACACATTTATTATGACTACTTTAAATCAGTCATATAGAAATTGTAATCAAGTTCATCACTCAAACTTACCAGATCACTTGATCCATCGCTCAGCACGCCTTCCTGAAACAATCCGGCAACAAATTTCAACGGATTTTCTACTTTACTTGATTCTAAGATCAAGCGCTCTTTGAGTTTTTGCTGAAAATTCTTGTCAGTATCTGCCAGTGACTGAATTTGGGCTGAGAAAGACTTTGATTTTTGATTTGCCATCATGAATTAAACGCGCAAATTGTCAACTTGAGCTGTTATTCACGCCACAAAAGCTGTAAATTTTAAGATTTTAGCTTGAAATTAAAAATAAAACTGGCCAAGATCTTGCTGGCAAACGGGGGATGATGAGTGTTTTTAGTGCGACTGCTACCAAGTTTCACGCTAAAGTGAAGCCTGTAGCGACTGCAGAAATTTAAACCATGAAGGTGCTGTGCAGAGTTATGCAAAAAAATTGTAATAAACATTCCCCAAATTTTCCTGATGCAATAGCACTTTGTCGTTGCACATGAGTGTAGCATTCCTTCCAGCTTCTAAGGAAGTAGCTAGTATTCAATGCACTTGTACAGGATTCTTTTTGAATAATAAGAGGGAAATATCCAGATGAGTTCATTCTTCATATCTCACTCTTACATTCTTTGCATTTTCAAGGCACAAATATCAGTGCTGCATCTAATATACTAATTGGAATGGAAAATACGAGCATACTTAAGTGAATCTAACTAAGTGAAACTGAGTACCTAAGAGTACACACACTCAAGTCAAAACCCGGCATTACTAAATAGACTCCAATCAAGTAGAGCATGTTGACGCTTTCCGCATTAAGTAGCAGCAAGAGCCAAGCTCTCAGGGTTCAAAATGGAATCAGATGTTTTCAGGGCGCTGAGTTTTCACATCACGATGGTGAAGCTTTTAATCGTGTCGTACACAGTGATGCGCAATCCAGGAATAAATATTCCAGGATTAGGAGTATTCCTCAATCCTCTGGAATCCAAATCCGAATTCTATTCCATGGTGTGGCTGACAAGCAATTCATATTCCTAATCCTAATCCAATTTGCCTGCGTCTATTTAATCCAATATTCCTAGTCCAGGAATACACTGAGATAATGCTGGTGATGGCAAAAGTAATGTCCGTTCAAAGTGATGGCTCCTGAAGGATCAGCAAGACTACTCAAGTCTCCGAGGGAAAGTTAAAGTTATGCTGAATGCAACAGGCTGAAGCAATGCAATGGCAATGTACCTACAAATTGGAAACAAATTCAGTGAGTACACAAATCAAATTGCATTCAAATTGCACGAGTAGAACTTAAAACTCATTTGCCGAGCAAAATTAGCTGAATTTTCAAGGCCATTGCCTCCGTGGTTCCGTTATGTACCCATTGCTGGTCAGCTTGTCAGTAATCATGAATGACTATGATTTTAAAAAGTTTTAGTTCTCACCAATTGAAGTTCGAAATAGTGGACTTGTCACGACGACAACCCTACTTGATGTCTGGCCGCGCTATGAGGTATTTTGCAGCATCTTCAGCCTAGAGTGCTGACTCTGACACATTGATCCAGGTTTCAAACCCGAAAAGCTATAGACATAAACACCCAAGCCACAAACATGGTAATAAATGTGTCAAATCATGTCAGACTGAATTCGTCTTCACAATTTGATAGTATTAGAAAGTAACATGCACGAACCCGCAGTGTAGAGGCACTCGTAATAGAGGTAGCCACAGTGACAGTGCCAGAATTTTTAGAATTTACCCTTTGATATGCGTTACTTTGTAAAACTGAGCACTGGCGTGAAACTCGTGCCCAGCTTGATTATTGCAAGGCGCAGTGCAGTAACCCACACCAAATGGGATTTCTTGTGGAAAGCATACGTTCAATATTAATTCAACAGTAACGTCTGCTACATCCTGAAATAAAACTCATCTTGAAAAATGTCTACACAAGAAACTTGGAACTCAGTTAGCGTGTGCTCACGTCGGCGTCTAAGCTGTTTAAATTCAAGTTTCTTGAGGACATATTTCTCCAATCAATCATCAAATGTTTTCCTGCTAAGTTTGGATAAACCAAAATCAGTATGATTTCAGCAAAGAACTTCCGATCAGGTGCAGGTACAAACTCGGATGACTGAGTGAATCCAACTAACTCTTTTAGGGCCTGAATTAAATTCATATTATAAGTTACTGATCCTTTCAACAAATTCCAAAGGCTCCAACAGGCAGCTGCAACCTCAGTTTCTGGTGTTCTCGTCTTAACAAAATTGTGAGCAATTGTGTTGATTTGACATGCAAGGACGACCACGAATGGATAGGATTTTGAGGTTAGTTGTGTTAGAGGACATTGAAGTACCTCGTCCAATGCCGATACGTTCACATAAATCCTCCAATTTTTGAAAAATGCTACGTAGCGTAAATTTTTTTCTAGAGCTTCGCTGCAGCTTGTTTGTTGCCTAACGACTAGCTGAACTAGTCAATGTATACCCAAAGTACAGTTGAACTCAATTTCATTGTCATAACTAACACGTAATATCCTTACAGCATAAAGTTTTTCTAAAACACGGAATAACTTTTTAAGACGAAACTGAGCTACTCTCTCTTTTGGATGAGGACAATCCATACTTAAGAATAAAATTTCTTCTATTCTACTTGATAGGATTGGGAGATGGAAGAAGCTCATAATTTTAAGCATTTCTATTGCTTCGGGTCCGTCCTCCTTTTCCTTAAGTCTTTTTAACGTAAATTGCCACACAGTTGAGAGCGTCTTATTGTACCTACTTCCCGAAGTTGGCTGGACTTTTTCACTGATCACTCTTTTCTGTTCATTCTTAACCCTGTTGATATACTGGTTAATTTGCTGTTGCAGATGAGGAATTGAATCTTTGTTCGGGTCATGGTCAATTTGCGAGGCTGCCAAATTTAGGACTAAAGGATAGCCCTCCAAAAGCTTATGCAATCTTTTGAACTCGTCAGTACATTCCAACGACTTGACTTTAAAGCAGCTTGAAAAGAACTCAAGAGATTCATCTTCACTCAAACTCTCAACGTGAAATGTCTTGATTTGCTTGCCCCAGTTGGGTGTCTGGGTTGTGATCAGTATGTCTGGGAATCTTTGATTGGAGAGGTCAGTCGTTGGCAAACAGTCCAATACCCCGAACTCGGCTCCATCCGAGTTCAACCGAATGGCGTTGTGAAAAATGAAGAGGACGCTGCTGTCATATTCTTGATCAATGCGTTCATACACTTCTTGTACAAGTTCCACATCTTGTTAATCCTTCAATGCGACCCCTAGTTTATTTGCGAGCCCTTGAAAGCTCTTCAGCAGACGTTCTTTAGTTTCTGCGTCCATCCACGCGGCATTTGGATAGAACTTTCTGTATTGAGCGGCATACTTGCACGCCGTCTCCGTCTTCCCTATCCCACACAGTCCCACGATTACTACTATTCTCTCCCAACAATTGCTTGATTTCGCTGGCAGCCGGGCGAAAAACTGTTGGATTTTTTCCAAGGTGCCCTGAAGACCTTTGTAGTGTTGCGTTGGAGTCGGAACGTTGAAGCGGAAGGTGCGATTTTTGTTCACTTGACTTCCTGAAGAGGTTAACGTGTTACCGACAATCGAAAAAACACTTGTAGCTGCTAAATTTCTTGCTACATAAACACCAAAATTCGTGATGGGCGCATTAGAACTTGTTCCTTTCTCGGGTTCTTTGTTTTGGGGTTCCATTTTGAGTTGCAGCAATGAAATCGTCAGAAACTCATTATTTTTATTTATGTCATTCCTACTTTAGCATGCAACGAGGAAATTATAATATTTAAACAGTCCAAACAAAATTTGGTGTTAAACTATTGAGTTATGGACAAAGTGTGTACATTTTTTTATCTGGTTTGGACAACTCATTAAAAGTGTCTAGTTCACATGGTTGCCATATAAAATATTACTTTGGAGTCTTTGACAATTTCACAGTGACACTTAACGGATGCAAGTTATGGAGCTCACATTTGGGGCTTAGAGAACCTCGAGGAAATAAACAATATTCAACTTTATTTCCTCAAAAAAATCCTACAACACACCAGCTTGGTTCCTGTATCATGAGTTTCAAGTGCTTCCTATCAGTTTCGGAATAATAAAGAGTGCAATGAAATGGTGGCTTAAGGTTAAGAACTCTGACTCTCTACCTAACGAGTGCCTCAAAGAAATGCTGCGTAATCCCAGTAAATCCCTATGGCTGCAAAAGTTCAAAAATGTGATCGCAAAATACTGTCCAACGGAGCTGTGGTGCATGAATGATAGTGAACAAATACGTGAAGTATTTGATACAGTACTTGAAAATTATGCCAGTGATTTCCGTGAACAAGTTAAATCCCGCATCAAAGGTTCTAAGACTCACAGTTTCTGCAGATCAATTATTGACCTAAATGTAGACCCAAAACCGCAAAATTACACTATAGATCTAGTGCCAGTAAGACAAGCAAGCTTGATAGCTAGACTTAGACTTAACTGTGAAAACATTTATATTAGGAACTGTAAACTTACGCGTTCGAACAAATGCTTCTTGTGTCACGACCTAGTTGTTGATAATTGGCTACATGTTGCGACACAGTGCAGTGTCACGTATAAACTTAAATGCAAGCTTAGCATAAGATTCTTTGACGCCCTAAGTCGTAATAGTATGGATGATTGTAAAAATATATATTTATTTTTTCTTGATGTAGCCACGTTAATTGAACGTGCATAATGACCTGCTGTATTGAAGGGGCTTTGCCCATATCAATTAATAAATCTATCTATTTAATACAAAAACCACAAGAGAATATGTTCATCAAGACCCAAGAGCGCAGCACTAGCGTCCGCACAATTCAAAATATTGAAAATTAGTTTGTTGTTATGTGCGGAGTAACTCAGTTACAATGCTTGAGAAAACTGTAAAGAAAATATGACCAATGACGGTAATGGATGACGGTAAACTGAGGTGTGATTCTATGTGATTTTGTGTGTAATTATGTCACAATTTATATTATAATGTAGCTTGAGCTCGGGCCATTGTGAATATTTTATTATTATTGTAATTATCATGAATCCCTATTAATTATGAGGTAATTAGTAGGCTCGATATGGGGAATTTTAAGAGACCTAATTAAAGAACGTTGCTGTCATGGGACTTGGAAAGGGTCGTCATGGAGCAAACGTTTAGCCATCGGTCAAGTCGTTGGAGCCAAGCTATAAAAGGAGCTTGAAGCTTTGACTCGGGATGGCCGTTTTGAGATGGCAGTGAGACCTTAGGTTTAAGTGGGAAAGGTTGTAAGATAGAGAGAGAGAGCGAGGAAGAAATTAATTAAGAAAGTCCACAAATTATATTTATCGTGTTGAGCGAGTTGGAATTATTAGTCGAAGGGAAAATTCGTCCATCTCGCCAACACCAAGCAAAAGCTTAAGGACGATGATACGCTCTCCACAAGCTCTCAGACAGAAACTTTTATTATCCTTTACGCTTCAAAGCAATTCCGAACAGCGTAGCGTGGAGCCTACAGAGCCATTGTGTTACGCACAAAAATGAAAAACAGTTTAGTTGCGGGTATTTCGATTATGCCACTACTGATTATTTTCAAATTAAAAATCACATTTCCTCGGTACACTCGAACGTTTGATTCCCGTGCATCGCCCATCTTCAGGACCTCCATGAATGCCTTCGCTGCAAAGTTACCTTGCCAACTGCACAGTTTCTAATTTACTCCAATACACATGCAGCTCCAGTGGTAAAAATGAAGAGGCTGGAAATAAAGATGGCATGAGAAATAATTCATTTGCCAAACAAAATGTACTGAATTCGATGCATCAAAAATGCTTAATAATACCGAAATATTTGACCTGGCAAGTACTTTACCTTAACACGGGCGGGGGCGTGTCCATTCAGTTTCTTACGGGTGCCTGTAGCCTGTCCGTTCACTCTTGCGGGCGCCCTCTGCCCGCCCGTTTTCCAAAGTTCTGCGAGCTTGCTCACGGGCCACATGCATGTTGTGAATGGTGAGGTGAACAAGACAATAATGGTGAAGCTCGCGCGATTTCTAGGTGGTAATACTTTTTCTCTCACCTCCAATGCACTTCTGCTCACACCTGCTTTTGCGTATATTTTTCTATTATGTTCCCAATAAATTCCAAAAAATGGAGTCGGTTGTTGGAGCTGGCAAGAACCCGAATGGCCCTCCAACTTGGCCATAATTTGATGTAGAATTTCAGACAATTTTATTTAATCTCAATGGTAAATTTTTTTTGAATTAAGAATTGTTAATAATGGTTTTTTACACATACATGATTCATAGAGCCATGCAATAATAATTTTAGCTATGAAGGGGTTGACTGATGTCTAAATAGGAAAGGCAGTAGATATTTTGGCAAATAATGCTAGAACTGAACCGAATTCAAATGCTAATGTTCACATGAGACATAAATGTATCAATTAACTTTTTAGAGACAGTGGGCTTACACAGGATACCAATAACCAGACATGATGCAAAATTATAAGTGTACAGCAGCGTGCATGCTGCGTAATCTGTTTATGGGCTTGCTTTAGGAGCGAGAATTTTTCTAAGTTTGAACTTTGAAGTGGAAATAAACCCTTGTGACAAAGTGCTAGCCATGGTGCGACTCCGGTATCCGGCTTGTTCAAACATGAGAAATCAGTGGCTCACAAGTGTAAAATCCAACGAATTGAATTAGACACGAATTGGATTAACACTATATTGTTGAAAGTTGACCCTCACAGTCAGGACGACTGTACACAAGGAGTGTTCTTGGTTTAAATACTGAATTCCCTACAAATAATTCACAGACAGTGGGTATTTTGCGAATGGTAGATGTGGTCATTTTCTGCGTGGTGTGACCCTATAATGACGTCTGTTGGAATCTTTGAAAAAAAGCTGAGGATGTAATGAGACATAAACATACAAATTGCCCGCACCCAGGTTGTGAAAATTCTATCTCCTCCCCTACGGAGTTCAAGCACTTTGCAAGAAAAACTGATCGAAGGGAAGTAGCAAAGGTTCCATTCTATTCTATTCTATACGAGGGGTTGGTTGTACCAGTAGCGTAGACCTTCCAATGGGTCTACTGCTATCCCCTAGATAGTATTCTTATTTATTTGATTCTTTTTGTAAGCCTGAAAAATTCAAGCATATCTTGTTTATTTGCACTTGCAATTTCTTTCCATTTTATTGAGTAGCCAAGGTTACCCGAGGAGATGGCATGCACTTCCATGTCTGTTCACTTCCATAATTCTCTGAATTATAGTCTGTGACTCAAATTTTTTATATTAATTTTTAGTGCTATTGTAAGTTTACAGCTCGATCGTGCGTTATTCAGCAGCGTTATTTGACGAGGCTATAAAAGGCAATTGAAACTGATTGCTACAACCACTGTATCACGGATTAGTCGGAGACTGCTGTTATATACTGTTTACGCTCATTGTAGCATCACAACGCTGCCTGCATTATGTCGAAGAGCAGTATCTAAATTTTTTGTACGTCAACCAACAACTCACTCTTATCACAACTTCTCTGCTTGAGTCTATAATTAGATTTCATCTTTAAAACAGTCATCTCCACTAGTTCTTCAGTGAGACATCCATACTTGGCACCTGACAGAACCCCTACTCGCAATGTTTCCCTTATTTAAAGTTCAATATTTTACCTCAAATACCCATACACTACATTTCTCAGCTCATTCTTTGTGCCGAACATTCTAGCACTCAAGCTCAAATGCCATACTCCCGTGCTTCCACTAGTTATTCTGCAGCAGGACTTGATCACGAAGACTACAAAGTAACCGGAAGTTGATGGAACTGCAAGAAGGACACCCAACTGTGGACTAATGGCTCATAGAGAATCAGAAGAGCCGACGAGGTCTCAAATAATGCGCATTACATACGCCAAATGCAGCAGCAGTGAGAAGCCTGAAAAAATTAAAACCAACCCCGTTTAAGCAAGTCAGGCTACATTGTTTTTTAAATGGGATTGGGAGTCAAAAAGAAATGCACATGTACCTGAATTCTAATTTGTTTCTTTCACATTATAAGTAAATTCGAAATATTTTGAGTTAATTTTTTCATTCTGGTGTTGCTGTATTCTCTCAGTGCTTCAAGTTCAACCTTGAGGAAAGACTTGAGTCGCTCCATGTCTTCCACACAAATTGTTGCAAGTGGCCCGATCCAGCTTTTCAAGATCTACTTTAAGCATAAAAAATACTGTTTGTTGTCTTACTTGTGCACTGCACTGTAAAGTTTTAAAATTACGACGAACAACTCACCGTTGACGTGCATACACGTCCAATGACACACGTAATAAAATCATGCTCTTCGCATCATTTTTCTGCTGACTCCAGTGCAATTGAGGAAGTAATCAAAAGTCTGGAAACCAATTGCTCCTGGTTTATCAGTATCAGCAAGGATGCTGACAGCTCCAAAATGCGAAGTACGCGGATTGCACCAAGCGCCAGCAGTGGGAATTACTCTGAAAATGGGCAACAAATTAAATTCATGAACATCATAAATATACGAAAAAAACCAACAGAGTCCAATTAAAACTTTGACGGGCTCTAGTTTTCTGGCACATTTCCGCGGTTTATGCCATCCTATTTGTTATTCTTATTTACCACACCCGAAAATATTCACCTCTCAATTTCTCAATTTAAGAGCACTGCATCAACCCAAGTGAGCTCCTTTTGGCACGAAAGTCGTACTGACAAGAATAAAAATACACATTCCCACAAGTTTTTTAAATAGGTCCCAAATTAACCATTAACTTATTTCACTGATCAAGCGTGTAGAAACTATCACAAGCTTCACAACTGTAATATACGGTGTGGCATTTTGGAAGGAACCTATAATATGATGAGGGGCCTTTAGGTGGGTCCTATCTAACTACAGATAAAGAGCTTCAACATGCACTGGCACTACTGCACTGGATGAGAATCAATTCAGTACTGCCGGGTTTCCGTTTGTTTTTGTGTGCTCTTTTGGAGATGGATGAGCTTGGACCCAGAACGAAGGGTCCAGTGATTACGAAGGGGACGCGCGTCCCCTTCGTAATCACTGGACGTGTTCCCTGGCTCAGCTGGAACCATCAAGTATGTACAGGACTTGTTGGTCCTTACAAAATGCACAACTGTTATATGTCACAGTACGCTTAGGCAGCTGCAGAGAATGATAAAGCCACGGGTAAAAGTCTGACAACATAGAGAGCCCTTACAATCCACAGGAATAATCCGGACCCTATGCAAATCCATCTTACTCACATCTACAACATCAGCTGCTGGCATAATGAAACCACCATGACCACTCACTCACTCATGCTACACATTACCCGAGTGTGGCTGCCTACCTTTTGGAAGGGAGAACTTGTTTTTTTCTCCTCTGCTGCAATCAGATTAAATGTAAGTGGGAATATTAACAAAGTAGAGCTAAATTGAACAACGCTAAATCAACAAAGTTACGCTGAACTGACAGGTATTTTGACATTTACAATGCATGATTGGTTAGACGCGCGGATGTCTTCTTTGCTCATTGTCATCCACGCAACATTTCGATCCTTTCCAGAAATAGCGCATTCAACCTTACAACATTTTGCTCATCAGTGCAAAAAACTATAATAAGTTACATACTCGCCCCAAACCTCCAGCCGTGCCATCCGTACGCATCCCTTTTGTAATTACTACACCCTTCCTCCTTGGTCTATTCCCCTCCATCCACAAAAGACCAAGAGCAAGCACACTCAAGCCAAAACCCGGCCAGCAGTACTGAATAGACTCAAATCCAATGCATACTGACGTCAGCTGGGTCATATGCTGTAGCCATATGGAAACAGGAATTTGAACAGTGTGTACAGGGCAGGGGTTTTGTAACGGTCACACTGCATAAGGTGCTCGCGTACACACGTGGGTTTTATCGACAGTTCTTAATGCATAATAATCCGGTTACAAAGACTGGCGTTTTCACAGCATGAATCTATCAACTCGCTCAGATGCCATTTCATGCTTTTTAAGCGTGGCAGATGATGAGGAAATCATAATGAATCTTGCCCACGCCCACGCATTCCCCTTCATCAGTTTATTAAAAGCTTTTAGTGACCAGAGAAATTCATTAAAAACGATTAAGATCACCTTGATAAAGTTGAAGGTTTTTTGTATTATATTTAAAATCCAAACTGGACGTAAAAATTAATTATATACTCCTAACAACAAGTATCACACAGGTGACCTTTTTCAATAAGATAAGTGGAAACGGAATTACATTAACTGGAAAACCAAATGGTAAGACAGTTGATCTTTTTTTATATTTAATGAATTTAGTAAATTTTCTCTAATTTTTTCTAGTAACAACTGACGATCATTACTGCACATTTACTAACAAAGTGGAGACCGTGACTGGACACCCTGTCCTAAGCCCTTTGCTAACGGTACCAATGTAAACACCCTGGGATTATTTGTATTCGGGTCCCAACCCTTTGAAAGCCTCCTCCACTTCGTTACGTAATAAATTTTGGGGCTGACGGGTTCCTTTTCCCATTCATTTAACATGCCCATCTATTGAATGTGCGGTGCCACAAGGCTCCTTAGGACAAAATCGATTGCCTATTTCAAGTAAACTAAAGCTTTTGTACATGATGATGGCAGACAACTCGGGCAGCCGGCAATAACATCAGGCGTTATAGTAAAGCGCGGATTTCTTCAGTTCATTCAGAAACTGAATTCCCTTTCAATGTCGACCTCCTGGACGACAGGCAGTGTCTTGCCGACCTCAGAGTTTCTTTTTCATTGCAAGGGTCATAGTTAAAACTCAGTTGGCATGATTTAAAAGCTTTAAAAAAAACTTGTCTTGAGTAATTTTTTCCATAGGGGACAATTTGTGGCAGAGATGTTTACGCGTCAGTTCATTGCAATTGCATTTCTAATGTCAACAATTATTAGTTGCATGTAAGTTTATAAATTTGGCACTGCTCAATTTAGCTACATTTTGTAAACCTTTTTGGTTTCATCCAGTCTGATCACGGCAGCGGCAGAGGTTGAAAAACAAACCAAATCCTCCCTTCCCTAAGCCACACTCGCACTCGGGTGATGTTAGGCATGAGTGGAAAATTGCGTGCTGGCGTCCTTATGTGTATCAGCTGCTATTGTACAATGAATAATATGAGTTCACATGGAGTCCAAGTAAATCGTACGTGTATAAAATGCTAAGGGCTCACTCCATCATAACTCCCTCAGACTTTCCCCTGTCCGTTCATCTATCATTGTGTGTAGTTCCAGCGGCAGGTGTCTAAGCGTACTATAGGGAACATTATACGGGTGCGTAATGACCAGGCATTTACTTGCTTCAAAGCTACAACCATGCAAAGCAACGTGTTATTAATCCAGCCTTCCTCCTCGGTCCTTTCCCCCTCCGTCTCCTATTAACTTTTCCATACACTTGAGCCACTTGAGTTAATTTAACAGTACACATTCAATCTTCACACGCACAAGTTAGATCCCGGCAGTACTGAAAAAACTTTCGTCCGGTGCATGTTGACTCTCTCCGTGTTTAATGAGAGCGAAAGCCCAGCTCAGTCAGTTGCTCACAGAGAATCAAATTCCACCTGGGATATGCTGTGCTGGTTGCTGGTTGGGCTACATGGAATCTAAATTCTGGCAGTGCACTGTGGCTTTATCGTCAATACGACTATCTGCACTTTGAAGGTACTCGCAGTTCTCTCTGTGTGACAAACTAATTTAACAAACAAAGTCGCCTGACTTTCTGTAATGTAATAATTGCTCTTTTTGAAGGCTTTGGATGTGAACAGACCTTGCAGTTCCGGGAAGGTTACACTCGTGACGAATTAAGTTCACTGGGACTGATGGGATTATTCTTGAACTGAATAGGTGAGACCTGAATATTTTTTGTGTGTTTAAAAAGTGTAACTTGTCGGATTGCATGTCGTATAAAACTAGAGCTTTCTGGGGATGTTCAGAAAAGTAGAGCCGGTGGGGGCTCTGAAAACCTGAACCTTTGGCTTTGCAAATGAATTAATATTTTAACTCGTTTAATTGTTGCATTTAATGTAAATTCATTGAATTTGTTTCTGAATTTCAGCTACATTTCCACTACTGCCTGCTGCAATTGAAGTATTTTGCATCGGAACTGTCATCATCCTATCAGGAGGCATGGCATTGGTTCAAGGAGGAATACTCTTTTTGTCGTCCTCATCATCATTATCTGCCTGCCAGTTACCTTTGAGTCTTCGTGAAGAAATGTAGCTGCAAAATAATAACAGCTGTCTAAGGCAGATTGCGGAACTATTGTAACGGTTTCGTGCCCGTCACCGTACAAGACGGGGGATGTCGTGTTAACTTTGACCCCGAGGTCGGCTGCTAT
>JAQIWI010001095.1:0-19084 GCA_034698825.1 Deuterosminthurus bicinctus | reverse complement strand
AGGAAATGATTGCGAACTCACCTCACTGGAGCACGCCGAGCCATGCCGTAATCTTTGATCATTCAGCCAATGCTGTCTTTAGTGTGAACAACTCGGACTTTTTGCTCCAAAAAATCAGGTGCTCAACTGAAGCTTCTGAATAAAACTCTCAAATTTTGCTATATTTTACACGCAAAGTTTTGTTGACTTAGCAGACCCAGACAAGTTCATGTTGACCAGTGGCGCAACCACGTAAAATTTCGTGCGTAAGACATAACCAGCAGCTAAATGAACAAAATCCCTTTATTTACGAACGTCCAAAATTTTGAGCTCTACTGTCGCTGCTGCTTTTGATAACTTCACTCACAATTTCCTGCGCATCAATTATTTCAGCCCACTCTTTATAAGTATTTAAAATGCAGCAATGATTTAGACGTTTCTGTCTCGTTTGGGTTTTAATCCGCTTCAGTACAGAGAATGCCCGTTCAGGCGTCCAAGAACTCTGAAGCAGTGAGCACAAGCCATGAGATTTCTTTAAGATATTTTCATTAGCGACCGACAGTCTCGAGTTGTTCCACATGAGAGCTGTATTTTTGAAGAACAGTGCGCACATTTTTTGTTCGTAGCAAAATCCTTGTCGTTTAATTGTACTCAGTACCGTTAAGTTTAAGGAATGAGCATAGCACTGAGCTCGTAGATTTTTTAGTTGTAACTTGATGATCTTTCAGGCGTCTAGAATAATTTCCTTGAAGTGAGGACGTCATAGAGCCCAAGGAGAACTTCTTGTGGACAAGCATCGACATCAACAATCCGAACACAAATTCAAACTTGCTCTCTTTCAGTATTTTCTTTCGTTTCGTAACCTGGTGAAACGAGTAAGGAAGGATAGTTGACAGCACTCAATCTTGTGACTGTGTCAATAAGCTGATCGGTTTCTTCATGCACACAAAGTGTACTCGCTCCAACCTGCCCATTTTACTCCTTTGAAATGAATTTGTTCTTGATTACGGTACTGTTGTAATTTTTGTACCTCAAATAAACTTAAGTAGTATCCCACAATAGTTTGTATCGTTACCTCTGGCTGTCGTTATCTTTTCACTGTCAACCAGGTCTCCCAGCTTTCTCACTCGGTAAGAGCTAGAGCCGAGATCTAAACCCCCCCCTGAAATTTTTTGCGTAGTTTTCAATGGTAAAAACCCCGACCTCAATACCTCACTCCTTCCCGGAGAAAAGTAAATCCAAAATTTCAAAATTGACCTAGCGGTATGTATTTAATGGGTGACCTTCTGGGCCATCTGACCTCTTCAAAAAACTTGTTTTGGTCAGTACTTTCAACCATTTAACGGCTGCCATAAACTCAGGACTTTGACTTGTAGACTGTGAGAAAGCTGGGAGACCTGGTCTGTCAACGACGCGTTCGCCTTCAACATCAGCTTCGTGGCTTGGTCTGCCTTCGAGGAATCCCCGTTCCCGGCATCATGTACAAAGACTAGTATTAAATTTAGATTCTGCACATGTTGAAAGGAACACAGCCTCATTATCTGCATCAACACCATGCAGGTTTTGTAAAGCAGCTATACAGAGAGACGCGTTGGTTAAAGTGAAATGTAACGCATTTATAAATGAAACTCCTGAGATTGCAGAGATCAAAGCAATCAGAAGTAGGGATTTTTAAAACGCTGTGATTGGATGGCTCACTTGGTAAGTTAATCTTATTAATAGTCTAATTTTTCTATATTTTTCCCAAATTTGTGCGTCAGACATTTGCATTGTTGTCTTACGTGGCCATTTTCATGCGTAAGACATGTCTTACGCTCTTACGCCCTTGTTGCGCCACTGATGTTGACTGTTTGAAAAAAAAACTCTTCAAATTCAGGCAACTCAGTCAGTGTCCAGAAACTGCCGCAGTGGGGACTTGCGGAAGAATAGCTGATCGATCAATGGCTAACAGAATCATGGACAGCGACAATGAAGATTATGTCCAGGTAAAACTGAATAAAAAATTTGTCCTTGGATTAGTTTTGTTCAGTTCAATTTGGATTTTTATTGCAGAATGTTGACAATGAAGCTGATCACGTTGTCCAGGAGTGCCTTCGTAATCCAGTTGTAAGCAAAAACTCGAAAACTTTGATTGTTGAAGAAATCATTCTAGTTTTATTGTTGGTTGCAGATTGTGAGGAAAATTCTAGAGAATTCTTCCAGTCCGCAACTTCTCAAGCTCTCACTTGTCAATAAACTCTGGAAGAAGGAAGCTCGGATCGTGCTAGGAAAGCGGGGCCGCTTTATTGCACGTGTTAAATCTCGCAATGGACTTCAACCAACTCAACAAGTTGACGCCTTCATATCAGATTTAAAAGAAATGAATCCCGTCCCATATTCTGGAATCAGCATGGACATTATTGTTGAGCCTCGAACTGGTCCATTTCCAGTCGGAGCTTTGGATCCCGTTCAGGGTTTAGTATTTGATCAGTCATCGTTGAAGACCGTCTCAGTGATATTGCAAGGAAAGTGGTCGGACAACATGGCCTCTCCAGAAGCGCGGCTTATAAAACAAGTATTGCAAGATTCCAGTGAGGTCCTTGAAGAACTTTCTCTCTGTATTTATCACGAGGGAGGAGATTTCATCGAGAAATTTGTTCAAGATATCAGCTTTCCAAGACTTCAGATCTTGAAACTGAAGGAACATCGCTTTATTATTTCAAATCAAGAGAGGTACGAGAATTACGTGAGGGAGGTGTTGTCACGGGCCCCAAACATCAAAATTTTACACATCAACTGGTCAATTACTTTACTGCTAAGTATACTGGAAGAAAGATCAGTGGTGCCTGTATATACAAATCAAATTGTCGCTCCCTTTGATGAGCTTTCCGAAAATGTGATCAGCTTGATCATGTTTGAAGATATCCATTTCGTCTACACGGGCCCAGAATTCAACTTGGACAGATTCAACAGAATCGCTCCAATGCTCCTGCAACAATCTTGCTCTACAACACTTCGCTACATGGACCTTGACGCTGTTCTTGCTGTGCCTTTAATGTGCTACGGAATCTCCTTTGAAAATGTCAAGTTTCTCACCATTGACATCAACCATCGACAGTTGGAAAGGACTGAGCCGCGTGTCCTTGACGTCGTTAAGGATTTAGATTTCACTCGAATCTTCCCGAATTTGAAAAAAGTTAACATTGGTTCCCCCTTTCGTGTACTTCGGCGCTCACCGGATCATATGAACAGAATCATTCAGCACGCGACTGCCGTCCTTAGGGAGCCCATGCCGGACCGAGCAAATAACATAAAGGTGCTGTGTTTAGACGACGGGTATCTCTCCAGCTTGGCCGTCCAATTTTTCTTGGAGATGTTTCCGAGTATCGAAGAACTTCATACCAGTCGCGCAGTTCCGTACGAAGCTATTTGGAAAAGTGGGTTGAATTTGAAGAAACTGACAGCGCAAGGGGTCTTGCATGGTGCTGCTGGGAATCTGGACAGCGTTTTCTGTGGAATATTTCCAGAGGAAGTTGCAGAACTGAGAGAGAAAGATGAAGATTATTTGATGAGAGTCAATATCGTGCCGGTCATGCCGGCAATTACATGCTTGAAAAGTTAGTAGAGCTTTACGTTTAAACTAAACTGAAAGTTATTTTGAAACTACAAGTTTGTATTATTGTAGATCTGAAGAACCTCTCTGTCTTCCATTGGCACCACCAAGATGACCCACCTATTGATGATGATGCGACTTTTATGTTCTCTAAAGTGACGGCGTTAATTGCCTTTGGAAGGTTGCCCGCTCTTGCGGTCAGTGTCAACATTTTTGTTCCTGGAGTCCCACCAGGTGAGTTTTAAGTATGGAAAATTCACAAGATTCCAGAACCTGGAAGAAACTGTACTGTAGTTGGTTTTTATGTAAATATTCTTGAATGTATAGCACTGACCCACTTGAAGCCTTACGTGTCTGTCACTTATGACGATTATGATGACTGGCGAGCAAAGATTCGGCGAAGCACGGAGTTTTAGGAATACATATATTTAAGCTATCACTTGTACAGGGTTATGCATAAGTTTCCTTACATAGGTTTTTTGTGTTTTTCAAGATAACCATCAAAGCTGGCAATCTGGGATTTAAGGCATGTTTAAAACAATCAATAATGAGCTTCTGTTCAAATTTTCGAGTTTCCTGGTCACATGGTTAACTAGCAGCAAACTCTCAAATTCAGCGTGTTTGAAGGCTTCTGGAACACAACATGGAATTTCAAATAAACTTAAAAATATCTTTGTATCTATTAGATGAAGAAGCACAATTTTTTTTGTGAAGCATCACAGCTAACATAGCTGCACAACTACGCAAAAGTCAGCACCCAAAATTAAAGCATCGTTCCGAAATAATTTTTTTGGCAAACTGGTACAAATGGGAGGTTTTTTGAGGTTTTCTGTGCCATTTGTCGTTAAAGTCGTCTGTGACTTGGCCAGAACATTCGCAGTCATTTAATTCAACATACACTTGCATCTAGGATAGAACGCGTTTGGTATTTTTAAAGATATTTTTAAAAATGTCAAAAAATGTACATGAAAATCATGTTTTTTTACGTTTTTACAGTACAACTTTTTTGACTTTGAGACATTCTCATTTCTAGATTCCATGACTTACAGCCTTAAGCTTATGTAGGTTTGAAGCCACATAGATTGTGATGCTTCAGTAAAAATTTTGGCCAGCTAGCCCTACTTATTAAGAAGATATGGACAAGTAAATCTGAAAGCTACCAATGAGAAAAATTGATGCCAACGCAATGGCTTTTATATTTTATTATTCCCCAGCTGTAAGTCAATATCAGCTGAAATTTGAATTTAAGATGAGTTTTTAGTTGGTTTACATGTGTCTAAGATGTCAGGTTTCTGAACGCTCGGGTTTTCTTTAAATACTGAAAAAACCTATGTAAGGAAACTTATGCATAGCCCTGTATTCCAATATTTGGTGTTATCGCGATCGTAGGCATGAATTACCTTGAACTGGATTACAAGATTAATTTAGTACTATGAATGGATTAATCTATGAATTAACTGTCAAGTTGCTCAGTCGCTCTATATTATAACTTTAGTGTTATGTCAACCATTTCAAACTTTATAAATAAAAAAAATTGATTTAAAAACAATGGATCAAGTCAGTGGAGTCATCGTCATTGTTGAACAGCACGGCCTCTCCAGGATTCCTCCCCAATAAAAAACGTCTGCAAGATTTCATTGGGGCTGTTCAAAAACTTGAAATTGGCATTGATAATGGTCGACAAGCATCTATATTGACCACTGTCTCCCAGGTGTCTTGAGGAGCCCACGAGAGATGATGCTCATTTCAAATTTTTAATCCGACGAGGAGAACTGGAGCTAAACTTGTTTCATTTCAGATTCCTTCGCACCCTCAGTGATGGACACTTGGTACAAAAACTTTTTTTTAATGTCGATCAAATTGAGAACTTAGACCGTTAAAATAATTTGAAAGTGTCATCATGGCAACAGTTAACAGTTCACATTTGCCATTCAGTCAGTGATCCAGTTAGGTATCTAAATTCTGAATTGGACTTAGAAGTTTAGTTTCGATAAGTACAATTCGATGGGACACACAAAGCATTCAGCCAGCAGTTACTTTACAACATTTGGACATAGTGTCAACAGTGCACGCTGCTCAGCCCTCGCTGTGCCGTTCATTTGTTAAGGAATCCGCTTAGAAAATTCAGGACCCTAGAAGTACTATTCATTAATTTACAAGCAGTTGAACTTTGAGTCGAATTTTAAGAAGTTTTTATCGCTTTATTTATCAAGTTCCTTGCGTGTGACAAACCGCAGTGCACACTCCTCAAATTTTTCCAGCACAAAAGCCGACATGAGTAAGTGCGAGCAAGCTGAGTTCCGAATGCCTGCAGGCTAATGGCTCAGAACTATTTCTATTTTTGTTTCTTTCTAAAAATATCAAGCAAGCCGATGAAAATTACTCAAGGCGAACAAAAGGCTCTTAAATAATTCTAAGTATTGTCCAGTGTGAGAAACTTGAAGGGTCTGTCAAGGCCATTGTAATTCACAAGCATTTCAATCCTTAGTTCATTTGTTATTCTTCTCGCTTATGAAAATCTTTGATTATTTCCAATATTCAGTCGCATTCTTCATTGAACCACAGAAACAGGCTGATCAAATTGAGTGTGTCATCTTGACTGCTACTTTAACTCTATTTGTCATGTTATTCTCGATAGTGTAACCGTCAAAAGGAGTTACTGCTGTACTGGTCAAGTCATGGCGGACTGTCTTAGGAATTCTGTCGTAAGAACAACTCTGACATTTGATTTAATCGTGCTTGGAGAACTCCTATAATTTTGGCTCTGTTGCAGGTTATTAGAATAATTTTGCAACATTTCTCCAACTCTAAGCTACCCAAGCTCTCACTTGTGAACAAATTGTGGAACTATGAAGCTCGAAGTGTGATGAAAATTCGGGGGAACTTAATCGCACGTCTAAAGTTTGACGATGATCAACCATGTCAGGAATATCTTGACGCTTTCGCGTCAGATCTCATACACATGAAAGTTGTCCCGTTCTCAGGAATTCACATTGAGCTTGGTCATTGCACTCGGGCCTGTCGAATTCGAGCCACGGATTCCACTTACTCTACAATCCTTCATCAGCTGCCATTGAAAAGCCTCTTGGTTGATCTAGCTGGAGCCTTGTGCAAAAACACGTTGTGCCCTGCATTCGTGCTAGTTACAGCAGTACTGCAACACTTTAGTGAGGTCCTTGAAGAAGTTTCACTGGCTAAACGTTGGTCCCAGCACGCCAACTTAATGGGTTGGCTGGATCGAAACATTCCAAGCCTTAGGACCTTGAAGCTACTAGGACAGAAATACAATGAATCCCATGGGACTTACTTGATCTCCATGCTTAAGGCGGTGATTGCCCGTGCACCAAAACTTGAAGAGCTTCACACGCGAGGGCCCATAAATTTAATGCTAAATGTATTGGAAGGGCGATCGGCAGTCTTTGTGCATCAATCTGGCGTTTCGGCTCCGTTTGACGAGATTCCAAACGATGCCATCAATAGAATAATGTCAATTTGGTGGTTCCAGATGTTCAGGCACACGTAGAGAAACACTACAAAGACCTCGAGAGCGTCATCTGTGGGATCTTTCCAGAGGAAGTGGCTGAACTGAGGCAGAAGGACGAAGAATGACTCAAGAACGTCAATATTGTTCCGGTCATGCCGGCAATTACATGTTTGAGAAGTGAGTCAAGTTTTGTAAAAATCAATATTCTCACAAGAAATTCACGCCTGTCTGATGTCTTGCAGATCTGCGAACATTCGGGCTTCTTTTGGCACCTCTTTCGGATCCCAGCCGGGGTTTTCATAGCATAGGCTACGTCGAGCCCCCACCCCAGTTGATATTATCTAAAGTGATCGGGTTGGTTGCTACTTAAAGTTGCCCACATCTGAATGTAGCTCTCTTAACTTATATTTCTCATGTGTATGAAGGTGAGTAGTTAGTGGAACATGTTTTAATTTCTCACAATTTTCGTTTGGACATGAAGTGAAATGTTTAAGTGTTATCATTATTAGGACTGCGACAAATGGAGCCTTGTGCAACTGTCTCCTCCGGCGCCCGCCACTGACTGACGTGAGTGATTCAACTGGGTATATGTACCGACGAGTGTGAACCAAGGGATGTGGGAGTCACCAATAGTCGAGCGTCCCGTCCCGTCCCGTCCCGTCCCTTTACATGTGTATGATCTTGTGAGGTCAATGACCACAAGGCATTTTTGTTTTGTTTTCAATGTCATAAAATAAGCTGGGCTTGAGGTATGTACGATAAGCTGCTGGCATCAACCTGAGTTTAGAAAGTTCCTTCATCAATATCATGCATCATTCTTCCAGTATTGTTACGACTGAGGTCCTCGCAGGATATGCGGCTTCCATTGAAATTTCACGTGCATTTCAATCGTCGCTTAATATTTTTCATCATAAAAAATTGTCATTTATTTTATAAAATCAACCGCAATTTTCCCTGTGCAGCAGATTTTTATGGGTTACTGCAACCAAAAGTGTGTGGTCTTTCCGGCAATTCTCATTCCATTTGAAATTTTATCCACACAAGTTTAAATTTTCCTTAAAGAAACCAAAGCTTTTCCGGTCAATTCATGGCGGACTGTCTCAGTAATGCTGTAGTAAGACAATAACTCTAAATAACTTTTATATCCTGTTCTTTACATCAATTCTAATTCAATGCTTTGCATTACGAAGGTTCAAGTTTTGACATGGAGAGATTCAATAGAATCACTCCAAGGCTGCTGCAAGAATCTTGCACAGTGACACTTCGTACGGTAGAACTTGACGCGTTCCTTGGATTGGCTTTGATGAGTAATGGAATTCCCTTAGCAAACGTCAGCATACTAAAACTTGACATCAACTGCCGCCTATTGGAGTACGTTGACCCGCGTATCCTGAGAATTCTCAAGGAATTTGACTTCAAGCGTATCTTTCCAAAGTTGGTAAAAGAACTGATTCTTGATCAATGTGGTAACTCTCTCTTATTAGACCACGTGAAAGAGTCTGTTGAGCAAGCGACCGCCAGCTTGAAGGGACCTGAGTCGGATCCAGCTATGAACATCAAGGAACTTAATCTAGGTGCAAGTATCTCCTCTGCTGATGCCGAATTCATTGCTGAGATGTTTCCTCATATCCAACGACTTGAAGTTCAAGAGAAGGATGAAAAAGTTTCCTTAAGTTCTATTTGGAAGCATTGGGTCAACTTGAAAGAAGTAGATGTTATGGAGCACGTAGAGAGACACTCAGAAGACCTCGAGAGCGTCATTTGTGGGGTGTTTCCTGAGAAGGTGGCGGAACTAAGGCAGAAGAACGAGGAGTTCTTAAGGAAAGTGAATATTGTTCCGGTCATGCCAGCCATTACTTGTTTGAGGAGTGAGTCAAGAAGCATTTTTCAAAATCTTTGTAAGAGATTTAACACATGTCCGGTGGTTTATTGCAGATCTTCAGAAGCTGTTCCTTATTTGGATACCTCTCTCCAACCAGCCGCAGCCGTTTGAATTTATAGGGCCTGATTACGTCCAGCCCACGCCATCTTTAATATTGTCGAAAGTGACGGGGTTGGTTGCCTTTGCAAAATGTTTTTTATTACATGGTGGAAACAGTACATTGATTTTTTTTTTAATTTTTTTGGTAAATGGTCCTGGCCTGTGGGTAAAGGGCGTTGAGAGGGCACGTTTGGGGAATTATCTTAAAGAAGAAAACTGTAAATTCTTGTAGAATTAGGCCATGCTGGGCGTAGGTTAAGTCAATGGGTATTAATTTTTCAGCAGCTGAAAATAAAAATTTATAATCCAGTTACAACAGTGCCCTAGCTGAGCTCATACAGTTTGTAGCACTCCTGATGTCGGAATTATAGTCGTTAGCTACTCTCACCATGATGCTTTATGGCTTGAAAGATACTGCAAGAACGACAAAAGTGCTGTGCTGGTCGATGATGATGAAATGAATTAGTAATAGGCGCCGGAAACTAAAAAAGCAATTCCATTGCGGTCAAGTGGCACGTGAAATAAGCTGCGAGACCTTTCTAAAAAAAAAGTCCCAACTGGATTCACAAGTACGTTGATGTGCTTTCTAGAATCTCTTTCACTTCAGAAAACCGCTTTAAGTCTTTGGTGATGATGACGCTTAAAAATATCCCGACTCCAAAATAAAAAACTGGGCGTTGCGGTTACTAAAGGATGAACTTGACAACATCACACATTTTGAGCTTTGATTTATTTTCACAGGCATATAGAGCCAGTATTGAAATATTATCAAATTCGAATGGATCCCACACCATTAAAACGGTCCTGAATTTGACGATCAAAGGGTGTCAGTATTGCATTCATCTTGAGCAATTACAAATCATATAAATCAATTATAAAACACGACACTACATGTGCCACTAGGATTGTTAATTACTGTCTCGTATGCAAACCAAATAACCAAGGTCATCTTTGCATTTATGTTTCGTCTTCTTCGTCCACGATGCGCAGCTTGCCCATGTTTTGGCACAGTCTATTAAGAAAAATAAACAAAAATAAGAAAGACTCCCAATTCACAATTACTGTACCGTCCATCAATCCAGAAAGCCCATTATTAGCACCCTTGGGTCAATCAATGGATTGTGTAACAGTTTGCAGACTCGTCTAATGATCGAGCAACTCTTTGCAGTCTAACAATTAGCCGACGTCTCTTTACCGAAAAGACTAATGGTAGAACGACAGCTAGCCGACGACACTTGACCGCCAACAGTTGGCCAAGCCCTAGTGACCGACTACTATTAACCGCCGCCAGATGGCCGAGCCTTGATGACCGAAGACTATTGACCGCCACAAATTGGCCGAGCCCAGTTGACCGACGACTGATGACCACCACTAAAAACCCCACGACCGTTTACCAACAACTCCGCATAAATTTATTCATCACATAAGACGTATCCACATGCTTATTTCATGTCTGTGTGACGAGTCGTCTCCCGAGTCCTCCGTCTCACGGAACTCTAACGGGGGTGGATGCAGCACAGAGTATGAGCACTCGCTTATAGCAATAATGACACTCGAGATGACACAGTTTATTGTGATGGCAAATGATGATTGTCACAATGATGCGGATTAGTAAAGGGCGTGTAATTAACTCGAGATTCAGCTGGTTTATTAATAACTCACTCACTCAAGAGATGTGTACACGCCAAGGGTCCTTTCCTGACTAACTCTCGAGGTCCAGCTTACACTCTCAACTCAGCATTCATACTCCTTAACATACCCGAGACTTAGCATAGTATACTAATCAGTGTACATTCATATGAGTCTTAACAATGATACTCGAGTCTTATTCTAGGGGACCAAGGGTCACATCTGAATAACGACGTAATTCTCTGTAGCATACTGATAAAACCTGAAAAGTGCTACATGGTTACAGTTTGTCTTGGCGTTATTCCTTATGTACAGGGTGCACCCGGGTGTTTCAGAGATGGGTTTACACTTGAATAACTTTTGAAGTTTTGAAGAAGTAGGCATGATGGTTACCAATCCTGAAACTAGAATCTTGGACTAATTTTTTGACCTACAGTCTCCATTAAAATCGGTCGACAATTGGCTGAGAAATTCGAATTCACAAAAAAAGGTAGGATTTTAACATAGGCTCTTATCGGGCTTTTTTTAGACTTTGAACGCCTATATCAAGGTAAATAATGACCGCAGAGACATGTTGAGCACATTGTTCGAAAGCTGAGAGCTCAGAGAGTGTGTCTGTGCGTTTCAACTGTGAGGCAACCCCAAAATTTCAAATTGAAAATTGATTTTTGAAATTTTGTGAAAACAAGAGGCCATACTCTAGTTTCTGTCTTCTGTGCAAGTTTGGTATTATGCTTATAGCTACTATTGGGTAGAAGATATAGCCAGTTGTAAGTTTCAGACCTACGTGGGCTCTTACTTACTACTGTATATTCAGACATTAGATTAGCATGTGGATACGTATTATGCGATGAATAAATTTATGCGGAGTTGTCGGTAAACGGTCTTGGGGTTTTTAGTGGTGGTCATTAGTCGTCGGTCAACTGGGCTCGGCCAATTTGTGGCGCACAATAGTCTTCGGTCATCAGGGCTCGGCCGTCTAGCGGCGGTTAATAGTCGTCGGTCTCTACGGCTTGGCCAACTGTTGGCGGTCAAGTGTCGTCGGCTAGCTGTCGTTCTACCATTAGTCTTTTCGGTAAAGAGACGTCGGCTAATTGTTAGACTGTAAAGAGTTGCTCGACCATTAGACGAGTCTGCAATCCGTCGCACAACCCAATCAATGTGTATCCAAAAGTACTGACTTACCTTTCGGATCTGCAGCCTCTTCCAGGACAGTCTGTTCTTCTTCCACGTCTTCATCTTCATCGAGAAATAGCTCCTGTTCCTCTTCATTGTCCACGTTCTCCTTTGCTGCCGTTGGATCTTCGTTCTCTCCAACATGCGGGTAGCCGGAATGAGGGCTGATTGAAATGCCCAGCACTAGCAGTGCCATCGTGACTCCAACTTTAATCTTTTTCAAGCCAAACACAAACATTTTGAGCAACTGACAAATGACTTTAATGCTGCACACAAGACTCCTCCAAACTGAATGAGCTGTTGTATGAACTTGCAGTAGTTTTTGAGCTACTTAAACCCAATTTTTTATGGTTAAAAATACCCACCATTTTCACAGGAAGAATAAGAAGAGTGAGCTTGTGACATTTTTTGTGGAAGTGTTCCAGGCCTGTTGGTCATGAGCATTGAGAGGATGAGAGGGCACGTTTGGGAAATTCCCTTTACGGCTACAACTGGAACTGCGTGTAGAATTAAGCCTCATGTTGCACAAGTGTTGAGTTCTCGGTCAAGGACGTTTTGAGTGCACCTGTGGGAAAATCCCTTGGCCGCAACGACCTCTTTAGTTTAACAAAATTTAATCTGATTAAGCTGAAAGTAGGTATTTTTAAAAGCACGCTCAACTTGTAAGTCAACGGAGTAATAATTTTTTCAGTCTAAAATAAACTTTCATAGCTCGATAGACACGCTGAGCTCATACAGCGTGCAGTAAACACCAAAACACAGCACCCGAAAAATGTCACTTTGTCCTTTCATTGCAATTTCTATGGTAGTTTACTCTATAGGCCCTTAGAGTCTGGCTGCAAGTTTTAAATTCAAAACGTCGAGGAAATGATTGCGGATTCACTGGAGCACGCCGAAGCCATGCCGAAGTAATCTTTTATCATTCAGCCAATGCTGTCGTCAGTGTGAACAACTCGGGCGTGTTGCTCCAAAAAGTCAAGTGCTCAACTGAAACTTCTTAATAAAATTCTGAGATTTAGTTATTTCACACGCAAAGTCTTGTTGACTTCGGCAGACCCAGACAATTCCATCTTGACTGTTTAAAAAAAATTCTTTAAGGCAACTCAGTTAGTGTCCAGAAACTGCCGCAGTGGGAACTTGAGGAAGAATAGCTGATCGATCAGTGTCTAATAGAATCATGGACAGCGACAATGAAGATGATGTCCAGGTAAAATTGAATAAAAAATTTGTCGTTGGATTTATTTTGATCAGTTCAATTTGGATGTTTTTTGCAGAATGTTGACAATGAAGCCGATCACGTTGTCCAGGAATGCCTTCGTAATCCAGTTGTAAGTGAAAACTCGAAAACTTTGATTGTTGAAGAAATCGTTCTAGTTTTATTCTGTTTGTTGCAGATTGTGAGGGAAATTCTAGAGAATTCTTCCAGTCCTGAACTTTTCAAGCTCTCACTTGTCAATAAACTCTGGAAGAAGGAAGCTCGGATCATGCTAGGAAAGCGGGGTCGCTTTACTGCATTTTTCAGCTGTCACACTTCTTTGGAACCATCTCAACAAGTTGACGCCTTCATATCAGATTTAAAAGAAATGAATCCTGTCCCATATTCTGGAATCAGCATGGAAATTTTCGTCGAGAGTCGAACTGATCCATTTCCAGTCGGAGCCTTGGATCCCGTCCAGGGTTTAGTATTTGATCAGTCATCGTTGAGGGTCGTCTCAGTGACATTACAAGGAAAGTGGTCGGAGAACATGGCCTCTCCAGGAGCACGGCTTGTAAAAAAAGTTTTGCAAGATTCCAGTGATGTCCTTCAAGAACTTTCTCTCTTTATTTCTCAAGGTGGAGGAGATTTCATCGAGAAATTTGTTCAAGATATCAGCTTTCCACGACTTCAGATCTTAAAACTGTTGGAACATCGTCTTTCTGGAATAAATGCAGAGAAGTATCAACAGTATGTGAAAGAGATGCTGTCCCGGGCACCAAACATCAAAACTTTGCACATCAACTGGTCAATTAACTTACTGCTTAGTATACTGAAAGAAAGATCAGTGTTGCCAGTATACACACATCAAGTTGACGCTCTCTTTGATGAGATTTCCGAAAATGTGATCAGTAAGATCAGGTTTGAAAATATCAAGTTCGTCTACACGGGCCCCGAATTCAACTTGGACAGATTCAACAGAATCGCTCCAATGCTCCTCCAAGAATCTTGCTCTACAGCACTTCGCTACGTGCATCTTGACGCCGTTCTTGCCCTGTCTTTAATGATCTACGGAATCTCCTTGAAAAAGGTCAAGTTCCTCACCATCGATATCAACCATCGCCAGTTGGAAAGATCAGAGCCGCGTCTGCTTAGCGTCGTCAAGGGTTTAGATTTCACTCGAATCTTCCCGAATTTGAAAAAAGTTGTCATTAGTCCTGTAATTCGGCGCTCACCGGGTCACATGATGAATATAATCATTGAGCACGCGACTGCCGTCCTTAGGGAGCCTATGCCGGACCGAGCAAATAACATAAAGGTGTTAAGTTTACACGACGGGTATCTCTCCAGCTTGGCCGTCCAATTTTTCTCGGAGATGTTTCCGAGTATCGAAGAACTTCATATCATTGGCACGATTCCGTATGAAGTTATTTGGAAAAGTGGGTTGGATTTGAAGAAACTGACAGTGGAAGGGATTTTGCGTGGAGCTGCTGGGAATCTGGACAGCGTTTTCTGTGGAATATTTCCAGAGGAAGTTGCAGAACTGAGAGAGAAAGATGAAGATTATTTGATGAGAGTCAATATCGTGCCGGTCATGCCGGCCATTACATGCTTGAAAAGTTAGTAGAGCTTCATGATTAAACTGAAATGAAAATTAATTTAAAACTACAAGGTTGTATTCTTTTAGATCTGAGGACCCTCGCTGTCCACGTCCACCATTGGCACAACCGAGATGACCCACCTAATGATGATGATGCGACTTTTATGTTCTCGAAAGTGACGGCGTTAATTGCCTTTGGAAGGTTGCCCGCCCTTGCGGTCAGTGTGAACATTTCTGTTCCTGGAGATCCACCAGGTGAGTTTTAAGAATTGAAAATTTACATGATTCCAGCACCTGGAAGAAACTATACTGCAGTTGGTTTTAATGTGAATATTCTTGAATGTTTAGCAATGACCCACTTGAAGCCTTACGTCTCTGTCACTCAAGATGGTCTTCCTGACTGGCGAAGAAAGATTCGGCGAAGCACGGAGTTTTAGGAATACATATATTTAAGCTATCATTTTTATTCCTAATATTTGGTGTTTCCGCGAGCGTAGGCATGAATTACCTTGAAATGGATTACAAGATTCATTTAGTACTATGAATGGATTAATCTATGAATTACTGTCAAGTTGCTAAGTCTCTCCATATAATAACTTAAGTGCTATGTCAACCATTTCAAACTTTATAAATAAACTAATTGAAAAACAATAAATCAAGTCAGTGTAGTCATCATCATGAGTGAACAGCAGGGCCTCTCCAGGATTCCTGCTCAGTGCAAAAGTCTGCAATATTGCAGTAGGGGTCTTTAAGAACTTGATAACGGACGAGAAGCATCTATTGACGACTGTCTCCCAGGTGTCTTGAGGAGTCCATGGGAGATGCTACTCATTTCCAATTTTTATTCCGACAAGCAGAACTGGAGCCAAACTTGTTTTATTTCCGACTCCTTCGCTCCCTCTCTCAGTGATGGACACTTGATACAATTATTTTTAATGTCGATCAAATTGAGAATTTAAAATAATATGAAAGTGTCACCATGGCAGCAGTTTACATTTGCCATTCAGTCAGTGATCCAGGTAGTTATCTAAATTCTGAATTGGACTTAGAAGTTTAGTGTAGATAAGTACAATTGGATGGGACACACAAAGCATTCAGCCTGCAGCTACTTTACAATATTTAGACAGACTGTCAACAGTGGACGCTGCTCAACCCTCGCTGTGCCGTTCATATGTTAAGGAATCGGCTTTTAGAAAATTCAGGATCCTAGAAGTGCTCATTAATTTACAGGCAGTTGAACTTTGAGTCGAATATTTTAAGAAGGTTTTATTGCTTTATGTATCAAGTTCCTTGCGTGTGACAAACCGCAGTGAACACTCCTCAAATTTTTCCAGCACAATAGCCGACATGAGTCAGTGCGAGCAAGCTGAGTTCCGAATGCCCACAGGCAAATGGCACAAAACTATTTCTATTTTTGTTTCTTTCTAAAAATATCAAGCAAGCCGATTAAAATTACTCGAGGCGAACAAAAGGCTAATTCATGCATCTTGTAATGTCCAGTGTGAGAACCTTGAAGGGTCTGTCACGGCCATTATAATTCACAAGCATTTCAATGCTCAGTTCATTTGTTATTCTTCTCGCTTATAAACATCTTTGATTATTTCCAATGTTCCGTCGCATTGTTCATCGAACCACAGAGACTTTAAGGCTGATCAAATTGAGTGTGTCATCTTGACTGCCAATGTAACTCCATTTGTTATTTAATTGTCGATAGTATAACCGTCAAAAATAGTTGCTGCTGTACTGGTCACGTCATGGCGGACTGCCTTAGGAATTCTGTCGTAAGAACAAATCTGACTTTTCATTTAAGTGTGCTTGCAGAATTTCTATAATTTTGGCTCTGTTGCAGGTTGTTAAAATAGTTTTGCAACATTTCTCCAATTCTGAGCTACTCAAGCTCTCACTTGTGAACAAATTGTGGAGCTATGAAGCTCGAAGTATGATGAAAATTTGGGGGAACTTAATCGCACGTCTAAAGTTTGACGATCATCAACCATGTCATGAATACCTTGACGCATTCGCGTCAGATCTCCTACACATGAAAGTTGTCCCGTTCTCAGGAATTCACATTGAGCTTGGTCATTGCACTCGGGCCTGTCGAGTTCATGCCACGGATATGACTTACTCTACAATCCTTGATCAGCTGTTGTCGAAAAGCCTCTTGGTTGATCTAGCTGGAGCCTTGTCCAAAAACATGTTGTGCCCTGCATTCGTGCTAGTTACAGCAGTACTGCAACACTTTAGTGAGGTCCTTGAAGAAGTTTCACTGGCTAAACGTTGGTCCCAGCAAGCCAACTTAATGGTTTGGTTGGATCGAAACTTTCCAAGCCTTAGGACCTTGAAGCTACTAGGACAGAAATACAACGAATCTGATGGGACCTACTTGATCTCCATGCTTAAGGCGGTGATTACCCATACACCAAAACTTGAAGAGCTTCACACGCGAGGGCCTATAAATTTAATGCTGAATGTACTGGAAGGGCGATCGGCAGTCTTTGTGCATCAATCTGACGTTTCGGCTCCGTTTGACGAGATTCCAAATGATGCCATCAATAGATTAAGGCTGCAAAAAGTGCTTCTGCGTTACACCGGCCCGAACTTCAATGTCGAGAGATTCAACAGATTGACTCCAGTGCTGCTACAAGCACCTTACACTGCAAAACTTCATTTGATGAACGTTGATGCATTCCTTGCAGTCCCTTTGATGTGTTATGGCGTTCGCCTTGAAAATGTTAAATCTTTCACAATGAATATCAACTACGGCCGTTTGGAATGGCTTGAGCCACGAATCTTGAGATTTTTGAAGAATTTTGACTTTACTCGCATCTTTCCAAACCTGGACAAAGTTTGCGTTTTGGGTGATTTTGAGTTACCCGAGTTGTCACCGGATCACATGAATGGATTTGTTGAGCAAGCGAACGCCAGCTTGAATGAGCCTCAGCCTGATCGAGCTATCAACATCAAGGAGCTAGATTTGGTTGGCAGCATCACAGTTGCTAATGCAGAATTCTATGCCGAAATGTTTCCTCAAATCCAACGACTTCGAGTGAAAGTGCAACCCGGAAAAGTCTCTTTTGGATCGATTTGGAAGCACTGGGTCAATTTGGAAGTTCTAGATGTTCATGCAGACGTAGAGAAACACTACAAATACCTCGAGAGCGTCATCTGTGGGATCTTTCCGGAGGAAGTGGCTGAACTGAGGCAGAAGGACGAAGAATTTCTCATGAACGTCCATATTGTTCCGGTCATGCCGGCGATTACATGTTTGAGAAGTGAGTCAAGTTCTGTACAAACTATCAAAAATCTTACAAAACATTCACGTCTGTCTTTTATGTCTTGCAGATCTGCGAACATTCGTTCTTGTTTTTGCACCTATTTCCGATCCCATGCGGGGTTATCGAAGCAAAGGTTACTTCAAACCACCACCCCGGTTGATATTGTCTAAAGTGACCGGGTTGGTTGCTACTGGAAGGTGCCCACATCTGAACAATGCAGTCTTTACTTATAATTCTCATGTTTATGAAGGTGAGTTTGTGAATAGTGTTTCAATTTCCCATAATTTTTATTGAGGCATGGAGTTAAATGTGCATGTGTTATGATTTTCAGGACTGCGACAAATGGAACCGTATGCAACTTTCTACTGCGCCGGAGGCAACTATAACTGCAAGTGACTGAATTGAGGACTGGCCGACGGTTGTGAAGAATGAGATGAGATGTGGGAGTTGTCATTAAAAATTGAAAACCCCAACCTATCGCTTCTGATCATATTCCTGGCGTTGCATGATAACTGTTTACGTTGTTTAAAGTGTAAAGGGCCATAGATGGCTTTATGTTATAATAAGTCAGCTAAATGTTCACTAAGGAGTGCCAGATAAATGCAATAAAAATGCGTCCGCCTCTTTTTTTAGTAAAACAAATGACGCATCATCAAGATCTTACATGCTGAGTCCAACAGGATGAGCAAAGTCCGAAGGTTTTAACTTGAAACTTTCCTCAAGTAACACTCACTCTTGTTCTGGAATGAATTATTGGCTGAATATCTACAAGTGCTGAGCTACGCAAATTAAAGCTGTTTGTAAGCATGCTACTCCATACTGAGTTCATATAAAGACAGCCAATTCGCATACGAATGCTTCTCTCTCTCTGCCGGTTCATTACTACTTCTGATGACATCAGAGGTCATCAATGTGATCATGCACACTGATTGCATACAGGGTGAGGCATAAGTTCTGTCACTACTTTTTCGAATGCTCTAAAAGGTAAGCGCGTGCACAGATCTTCATGAAATTTTTACCATAAGTGGGTAAACTTAATAACGATCCAATTGCGTTTCAGTAGTCTGAAGCAAATTTGTTTTCAAGATTTAGAAAATTTTTCTTTGAAAATTTGAGCCGAATACTTTTTTGTATTACCATGATCTGATAGACATAAGTCTTAAGTACAGCTGA
>JAQIWI010001094.1:0-19094 GCA_034698825.1 Deuterosminthurus bicinctus | reverse complement strand
TCAAAAGTGTCATAGCTTTATAATGTCAGGAGTTATTCACGATTCAAGGTGTATACTCTTCACCCGGCCACCCTGTATAAACACGTACTATAACGTCTGGATCGCAGACATGAAGGCTACGGGCATGAAAATTCCAGTCAAATGAGTTGGAGGAGAGAATTAGTAATGAATAGTTATGACTGTTTCAAATAAAAATGGCAAGTGATTACAACCACAGACTTCTAGAGTTCTGAAAGATATTTGGCTTATCAAGGGACCTTCACCGTTTGAAGATAATGGTTATATACATTTGATGTAATATTGTCTCCTGGGACACCGTTAAGAATTTTAGGTCCATCCTAACCCGCTCCATATGGGAACTCGGGAACACTTTGTCAATAGACAACCCATTTATCAAAGACTGAGAGAAAAATGTTTTCCAGTGACATATGGATACGAGATGGGACCTAGTTGAGGAGACCTATTCATTGATTAATAAGCACGTCAAAGTTGTCCGTCCAAGTGTCAATAAGGCCAAACTTGGAGGCAGGTCAACTGAGCTTGCATGCTAGCCGCATGAACATTGACCAGTTGCGCAATTCCAAGACTTGTGAATGCGGGGTATAAAGTGGCTGATACTTATGTAAAGCTTTTGTTTGTTGACCGCACATGTGAAATTGATTAGTACCACTAATACATATGCATAATATGATCGAACTAGTACACATGTTGTATGACTTGTTGGTACGGCCTACCACACGCCTTCGAACCAATTGAAATCACTGGCTGACCATATTTTTTTGTGAAAAAGAAAGGAGATAATGCTCGCGGCTGTGTCAACTAGCTTAACTAGATGCACAGTCGCAGAATTCTTCTCAGTCCACATCTGGGGCTGGTGTTGTTTGGAAAGCTAAATACTTCCGAGACTTCTCTGTCAACCACAATTCTTTACTCTCACTACACCTAAGTCGAGCTTAGTAGTAAGCAGTCACCCAATCCTCAACATTCTCTCCCGAAACCTACCCCGATTCATCTATTACAATAATTTTTCCGATAACCATATTCAACTCCAGAATCGCATCTGACCGCTGCATACCAGTAGCGCTCCCCTTCACCTTTTTATTTTCGGTGGTGGCTTTTTGCCGTATATGTGTCGATGAGCAGCGTTCTGTTCAAAATTCAGGAAACTTTCCGGCTCTATAATAATCTCAGGTAAGCTTTCACACTAAATTTCTTAGTAGTTCTTAATTAAATAAACTGATTCACATGTGTTAGCGCGTTGAAATAACACATGAACTCTTGCGAGCCTTTGTTTACGTGCGATTTTTTTTCTCCTTTATCACGTTGAAACTGGACATCATATATGTGAGACAGTGCTGTAAGAGCCGGTGACCCGGGTCTGACACGCACTGGGGCTCTGAGATTACGCTCTTCCAATATTTTTTTTATATGTAAATCCGTAGCTTGTCACGTAAACAGTAGGCTATGACGAAGTTTGTTTTCATTCCCATTTCCGCGAACCACTATGCACGCCATTTCAGGTGTAATAACTTAAGATCACGAGGTAAACATGTGGACAGTGGATGATCATGTGGACACGACGAATGACATCTATAGAAAGGCTGACCAGAATGCAAACAAGTTTTTCTACTTAACCATTTTCAAATTGCAGACTCGATAAAAACTTGCACACCCGCAAGGGAAGTCGCCAGGGGAATTCGGGCAATCGCCTTGAGCTCTGCGTACTCACTAAGCTCCATCACGTCCCTTGACTAGCCAACACCCCTCAAGGTAAATAGCAACAATGATTTGCCCTACCTCTTCCATTCACTTCAATAATTATTGCAATCAGTATGCACATGATTACCATCGCCACAGTGGGGCATATGTAGCGTCAGTAAAAGGTGAAGGGAGGTTATTCCACGTTGCGCTGTTATAATGTTTTTTTTTCTTGTTGTCATCACTCAGCTGTTATTGCAGGTAGCCATGAAGTATGATCATGGTGGTATTTATAGTATCCATTTAAATTTCCTACCAGTAATTTAATGTTACTGGAATTAGCAGTCAGCTAAAATTTACTGGACTAACCAACCTTTCAACTCTGTCGCTAGCAATTTTTAATCATTCCTGTTTTCATACAAAACCAACCTTCGTCTGAAGGTGAAAATACTGTTGAGATCAGGAGGCTATCATCTTCTTGCAGCTGACGTCTTCATTGACTATCCAGTTTCTTGAAAGATCTGACCAGAAATGGTCCCAAAATGTCTACTGCATCCTGGTTGCAGTTGTTATCTTATGTATGTTTTCTATACTTCTCCCAACTAAGTCTCCTAGAGGATCATGCCAGGTCACTGAGATTATAGATTGATAGTTAGATTGGTTTAAGAGCAAGAGGTTTAGATAAGAAGCAGGTCATCTGCTGCGCAAATGATTTCATTTGGAACGACACTTATAGCACGAGCGAATGCATGTCATAGAGACATGCATTCGGGTCATTACTGAAATATAGTGTAATATCTGTTGAGAAGATTAAATGATAATCCATTCTGGCTCCTACGGCAGATAATTCAGTGTTCTAGAAATGACCATTTGTCTATTCTAGATCTAGTAGTCCTTGATCTTATGAGTATCATTGCACGTATCCGTTCAGACGGTCAGTTTTGACTATGTATGGCACTAGTATAGTATAGACCACACTCAAGGACTCATACGGCTGAGATGTGGCTGGACAAGATCATGGACGCGTTCAAGGAAACGAGTGCGATGTCTTCTTGTGTAACATTTGAAGGTGAGCTGGGGAAAAATTCAGAACAGTAGTTTCCCCAAGCTGAACATGTCCCCGAACTACGCAGCAGAATCTGGATTTATTACATGTATCAGTTTATGCAGAGTAGACGATGAATTTAAATGGAAGAATCACAGTCAGGTCAGGTTTTCTAGCCAACTACAGCTCTGCTCGAACCGGTTGATTGTCTAAAAAATATACCTGATTGCATGCAACGTTCATAGTTTGTCACATAATGTCACATTGTCGATATTTCTCATGTCCTGACTGGCTGAGATTGCTCCACACCCCCTTCACGAGCTCACACACCATCTTCCAGAAGTGCAAATTACAGCAATCTGGTTGATGGTGTGCTAATAGTAACTGGACAATGGAAGGTGTTTTTCACATGATGTTAATAAATTAAAAGGAATTCGAAGGTACTAATGTTTACTCATTTGTTTGGGCAGGCACTTGAATCGAAGGATTATATAGAGCCTGGAATTTTTCTCTTGCGAATAACCACAAAGGATTTCCATTGGAAGGAAAATCACAGCACACCTGTGAAATCCAAAAGATTCGAAAACTCCGAACAGTGGGTCAATATCAACCAACGTTGGCAATTCGCACATCCTCTTTGACGCCTTCAGGTACGAAATACGACAAGATGGTTCAAGGAGAGAAAAACTCTGCTGCCATGACCATGGGATCCAGTTCCAGCCGCACTTCGAATGCTGACGCCAGGTGAGTTTTTCATGGATGTGCTTAGTTGAAGCATGAATTAATTCAAGTGAATGCTGGAAATTGTAGAAAGGCGGGATACGACGCTGTGAAGCGCATGGAACAAGCGAAGATGAGCACTTGGGGCTCGTCTTCCGGCAAGAATGGTCAATCTGAGCAGAATCAATATGGAAGCTGGGGACCGATGTTCAAGAACAAGTCCAATTTTGCTGAAATGCATTTCTGCTAATTCATGCTATGCTACTACCCTCATGGTGACTGCAATGGTGGTTCCTTAATTTGTACATAAATTCGACTCAAAAGTCTTGATTTGGTCATTCCTTCCCTCTATTCACGTCCTATCCCTTGCTGTACATTAGACTGTAATTCTACTTCGAAGACAAAATTACTATATAAATTGCCCCAGCATAGCTGTCATCAATCATAAAAATTCATAAAGTAACAAAGGGCCAGTACGAAATTTGCTAGAAATTCAAAATCTTGAAGCCATCACCTGCGTATGTGACGTCTTTATATTAGAAGACTGATGAATTTAGCGTGGTGTGGTACTTCAGTAACATTAAGATTGGACCTTGTTTACACTGAATTTTTCTTCATTCGACCAAACATGTAACATTGGAGTCACTGTGAAATGATCCAGCTTGTGTTGACGACATAGCTCTTTTTCAGTTAAGGAAATACGAGAAAAACAATTTTGCATGTCCCCAAGCTTCTTTTGAGTGTTTCTTCATTGAAAATTAATCAGACCAATATTGACATTGGCATTATGGATTGCTATTGTAATTTTCCGAGAAATTAAATAAATTTCTACTATTGGCTCAAAATTCCATGATGATAGTAAGCGCCCTTTCAGATTCATTCATTCTAAATTTGAGTAAGCAGCTTGGTTAAAGGCCGGCTTGAAATGAAAACACCCAGATGAGCTGAGGAAGAAATAAGCAGGAAAGGGGGATTTCATTTGAAACGTGATTTTATTTATAATAAATAATTGTAACATAAAATACTGACTGAGAGACAACGATACAGTAACGATGATAATTACAATTAATGTACCTTTTGATATATTAAAGATGGAAGGAAAACTACACATGCTTCCGAACAAACACACATCACTGTCTCACTGGTATTCTGTATCATGTAAATTATTGTGTAGTTTTCTGTCTAAACTTGTCTCTTTTTTTCCTTCCTACCATTTTCTCTCTTTCTTGTCTTTCATATGAGTAGCCTACTTATCATAATTAGAGCCGACTCTAGCCACCCCTCCGTTTTCATGTGTACATACACGCTACGAAGTCATTTGGTGGGGCTCCACGTTTGAAGTCATTCATAATGTGTTCCGTAATATAATGCAAAACTTGACATTGACGGAAGTAAAGTTGACACGCTGTACATCCGTTTTCTGAGTAATTGTAATGACCATTACTAATGGTCGTAGTGCTACCGTCATCACCATCACTGCGCATAATGATAGCAATATATAATGATAATGATAGCTATAGAAGTTAAGTTACGTCTATTGTTTTCGTAATATTAAATGCATGCTTGCCAATGATTTCTTGATTGCCCGTTTCTCCTTACCTTACTTATAGTACGATGATAATAACTAGCATGGTAAACTGGTAGTTCGTACACCTCACTTTATCATTCACCATATTATCGACACAATATACGCCATATTGATCAAATATCCGACCTAATTTTTAAGAGACACCATATTCTGTTAGCTCTTAACATTCTTAATTATGAGTACCGATATTGATAACAAGTTTATCATTTAACCTAATCACCGCAAAAAGTATTCACTTTTAATCTCCATAATTTAGATTTAAAAATTTTATTACATCGCATCAAATTATTCACTTAAGTGAAACGGTCAAGTTTCTTGTGCTTTTTCAGATTTGCCAAGGGACTGCTATACGAATGACTATCATAGCAGTGATCATAACCAGACGTATAGTGCTCCTAAAAACCGCAATCCTGGGATACTATCTGACAATTTTTTGTAGCTTATGTCAAGCAATAGCTCAAGAAGGAAAGTATGACGCACACAAAACACAAGGGCCCTGGGGGATAAAGCGAAAGTACTGAGAAAGCTTCAGAGCTCGCGTGTGTACAAAACTGAACGACTCAGTGCTTTCTTAAATAATACTTCAAGTACCTAGCAATGCTCTGATGAATGCCACTCGGTCACTTTGCAGAAGAATGACAATACTAAATCTCATGACATGGCGAAATAGATACACGGAAGCTTAAGAATAGAAGGTAATACGGGGTAAATTCTGCGTTCTAATAACACCCCACTAACTTTTCCAGTTTATCTACTCACAGGGAACGCGTGGGAGTTAAGTGCCTCCAAGGATATGACATGACTAATTCAACCCACGCAATCTCCGACAGTTGGATGATGTTTTAGAAGAAGAACAATTATGCTAATTATTCAGAAAACTCATACACCAAACAAACAATCTACAGTTAACGGATGATCGCACATGAAATGTTTGCTTCTTCCATTGAATCCCACGAGGCAGGAAAGAGGCTAATGTAATCAAAGTGAAAATGCGCTATAGTTTTTGTAATTTGTGGATCCTCTGTAATGTCAGATTTTGACTCAACTAATGAAAATTTTCACTCATTTGCATGAGAGGACAGCCTTTGTTTGTTTGCTGACGACAAAAATCAGTTAGTCTGTATTATCCCTGAAGCTCATTTTCAGTCAGTCTGTCAAGAAAACGAAGAGAATTGCAAAGCATTAGACTTTGCGTGAAGAATGTGAGCGCTATGTTCTCTTTAACTTATGTTTCATTGGTGCGGTACTAAATTAGTGACAACGAGAACGATTGAAAAGATGTCATTGCTGTACAATCCATTCTGCCCTTCTTGCAAGATTCACCCTACAGTGCCGGCCCAGTGGTGAGATCCTTAATGCACGTGCTTTCTCCATCTGATTTGAACACCATGAGCAAAACGGACTTGTGAAATCCCTGTGAGATTCTAAAGCATTTAAGTTGGACACCGCTTTGTGATTATCATGCACTGAAAATAATTACTTTGGATGAGTAGCGACTTCTAATTAATTAAGATACTGACCTCGGTATTATTCACAACGAAAAAAAATGTAGAAATAAAAAATCCACTCATACATATACCCGAAGGAAATGCACACGTAAGGGTTTACACTAGCAGTAATAATGTCTTTAACACGAGTATCAAACGTACACAGGGACAAATTAATTCTTTTAGCGGTGACGCAGACTCGAAATACATATAATTATAGTAATTATAACAACTGTACAATCGTTTTAACTTTGCTGCTATGCTTGTGATGTGACTTGTAAAACTAGAGGGTAAGTAAAGCTAACTTCCGGAATACTTTTTGCCATCTCCGCATGTATAGAATAAGTAGTAACTTAAATATTCTAATGATAGAAATAAGTGTCTGGTCAAGTAAATAAAAGTTACAAAATGCTTTGCACTACTATTACAAATACTATATCCTCGCTGTGCTAATTATAGTAATAATAATAATTACTGCCCCTTGTATGCTAAAGACTTATACACAGACCTTGAGGAAATCAGGTAGGTAAATATGTATCGCTACAAAACAACAATAAAACACATAAAAACAAACACTTAAAAGTCTATACTTGAATTTTAAAAAAAACAACACTAGCCACTCAACACAGGGTGACAGAGGTTTCTAATGCACTTGATAGTATCAGTATTAACGATGATTATTCAATGCACTACAAACTACTGGAAATAAATAATACGAATAATTACTAGTCATATAGACAACTCAGCCTTGGTGACGGAGAAGCCAGACGCAACATATAGTAATAATAACCTATAGGTTGACAAATACTCTTTAGTTTCATTCTGACGCGCGACGATATAGGATGTTGTAAAAGGTAACTCTTTAACTTGTATACCATTGGTTCAATCGAATAGTGTAATATCCATCTCATCATAAATTGTAAGTAATCCCACAAAAAATGTCTCTCATTATCAATCTCACACGTAATTTCCTACCTCTAACAGTGTTAATCTTGGAGTGAATCACATTTAAGAAGTGGCTTATCTCTCCACTAGTCTTGTATTGTTTCGTAAAAAAGGTTAACATTCTTATCCAGTTGTCCTATACCTACGCACTATGTTAATATTTAAGGTCTTATCTCCTTCCAGATTCATAATAATAATAATCATCATCATTGTCAGTATGATAATTATAACCACATACGATATTAAGCCAACATAACTATACATAACTCATATTCACAGGGAGGTTTTCAAACACATTTATGATTCAATTCACCGGTTGCAGGCACACTGTACAGCCTAATTACCTTGCGATTTTAACTTCAATTCCTTCTAACCGGGTCGTTCTAGCCGCCATTACTAAGTATAGGAAATGATATTGGTGTGATGTTGCTATAGCAATGTGGTACAATCGGTACGTATCCACCTGTACACATAAACATCGAGATTTATCCAAAAAAAGTACACAACACCGTAGATTGACCCTTTCGCACAATCCATCGTGCGTATCCTTCTGAGACCTTACGCTAGTGTGACCTACATAAATGTTATTATATAATGTCTTGGTATCGGGTTACCATCATCTTCACCAGTTACCCATATTATTATTAATCTTATACAACGCAATCTCAATGGAATTGCTATTGGAAAGTTTGACACGCTAATCGCAATAGTAATTATGGTACAAAATGAGGGATTTTTTAGCTCTTACACTACTGAGAGTTTAATGTACTTGCTGGTTTCACAAAGTGCAGATAGTCTACAGCTATGTAATAATATAAAGGATTACAAATGGACAAAAAGTCAACAATATCACAAAAATCAGATTGCATGGCTGTGTATATATATAATGTATACATAATGGATATAGTAGAAGCGGAGCAAAGTAATTCTACAAAGGTAAACACTGGTGCATCATTTCCTCGAGAGAATACACACAGAACATCACCGTTCTTCTATCTCACTGTCTTATTTGTTTCCTTCCTCTTCCATTGGCTTATTTAATGCCTCAATGTTCTCTCTTATCTCTTTCTCTCGCATACACATACTCTCACTGCACTGTCTTAACTACAAGAAGCCCAGTCATCTATGGGTGCAAGGAGGAAAACAAAATCCTAACAACTGCCCTTTCTCCATATAAATTGACAAAGCGACACTCATCATCATTGTCATCTCAAGAAATGCAATCATTATCAGAGCTCTACTGCTCGGTTGAATAATACAACTGCCACACAACCTTCACAAGTCTCTAAGGTTGTTGGGAGGTAGTACATGTATAATAATAATTAGATGTGGTAGTGAAAAGAAAGGAAAACAGCAGTCTATAGTTAATGCATGTATAACACGTATTTGAATAGGGTGATAAATTACTAACTCGCGCGCATAAAATATCTCACGACGACCCTGACTCTCTAAATCTCCCTACGGTAATTTCATGAGAAGACATATTCACAATCTATGTAGTGTGTATGGACAAAATGTATACACTTTTACTACTCTACTGGTTAATTTTGATGATGATGATTCTTGACGAACCTTTCCCTTACTAACAAGTTACACACGTAACGATAATAATAATAATCGCACGACGCTGAGCTACACGTAACTCGCTTCTTTTTACAATCGTTTGACGGGGAAATATAACTAGAGCTAGGGCTCTTTTTGGATACAGCGAAAAAAAAAATCTACAAAGGATGAGGAATGGATAAAGCGAAGTGTCAGAATTAAAGCGTCCATGTTAAGCACGCGTGAGTATGGATATGAAGTTGATTTTCATGTGTAACGTGTAGGTATATATACTAACTTTTTTTCACACTTACTTGCAAAAAGGGTAGGAAAGGGCCCGAAATTTCTTTCAAACCGGCCGCATTTTCATACAAAAAAGTATCATCTTATTTTTATGAGAATGTCGGGAAGTGGGGGTAGGAGGAGGGGTAAGGGGAGTATCACTGGCCATTATGTATCTTGCTTTTTGGGGTAAACCGGTGGTAGGGTTGCTTTACGCACGTAAGTCAAAAGTTGTAGTTCCGTAACGTACTAAGCTATCAATAAGGTCCACATGTTACATACACTTAGCATGTGTAAAAGTCATATATAAGATAATATGTCTATGTGTGCACACTCACTCATAATCATGACACTGACATATGCACATCTTAAATACACGTACGTACATTAACAAAGGGGATAAAAATAGGGCAATAATCGGATTGAACCACGGCAGTATATACAACAATCTCTGGAACTGCCATATCTTAAGAGCGTAAATGTGTTTGTGAGTGTGATGACAAGCAGCGATGATGTGGCAACTTGTAGTGTCTGTATCATATGTGAGGACTATAAGGACAACATTGTATAAGTAAAACTACACAACTATGCATGTTCCATTAAGCGACATACGTATGTTAACCAGTCTTTTTTGACGCTCTCAATCCGTATCATCGGCGTCACTTTTGTAATCATCTTGCTCACCGGTGTCAATCTCAACTTTTAATTTCGACTCTGACTTGTTAGATGGGTCGTTGTGTTCATCGCTGTCTTTATCGTTGGCTAAATCTTCTTGAGTGTCGTCATCACTTTTCAACTGAGCTGAGCCCTCGTCTTCAAGCTCAGGCTCTGATTTAAATCGTCCTTTACCTTGCGGTCCGCCCACAACGGGAGATGCTGACGGCTGATCCTTATTGCTACCCGCTCCTGAACCAGCTGCGACATTTCCTCCACTACTACTTCCCTTGCTGAAGCCCAGCGGATTTTGCATGACACAAACGCCATTGATAAGTACTTCCTCTTCATCTGAGTCGTCATGCCATGAAGGATTAAACCATTGAGGAGCACTTGGTTTCCGCCGTGAGGAACCCAAGTTGCAAGCTCCGCCACCACCACCACTCCTACCTGAAAACGCAAACACTTGTAAATTCACTCTGCTCAACACTTGATTAGCTTTCTGAATCATTCAACCGTGGCACTTGAACAGCCGCTGCTGGATGCTCACTGTCTAATTATAAAGGTATCCGCATATTAATGGAGAGATGAAGGGTTCAGGGGCTAATTGGTATGACATCATCATCCTGCAACTGTTGTCGTGTTACACTAATGATCATGTTCCAATTGCTACGAAAGTCCTCTTCTCACGTCATGTCTATTATAGAGAGGCTTTTGTAATTCACCACTACTGACTCCCTTCATCCCTTTTACCCTGTGCATCCAGCAGACTTTTATCATGGCTGAGTAGTAGTAGTAGCACCACCAGCGGATTTGAAGGAGTAAACTCCTCTTCACCTTTGCTAATACACTTCCACATGATCAGATCAAGAGGCTTACTTCGTGATCCTAATCCCGCATGTTGAGAAATGTTCTTTGGCAGCGACTTCCTTTTCCTTCTTTGAACCTTACTTCCTTCCGAAGCACCTGAGTCGTCACTTGCTATGCTCCCCTGTGGAAAGAGCAAACAGAAACAATCAAAGCCTTGATCACTTTTATCTCTCCTCCCCTACCCTTCGGTGTAGAAAGAGAAGGAGAAGTAGAAGTGTGCTATTCTGAGCACTCTATTAAGTCACTACTGACATGTGCATGTGATCAAAAGAGGCTTTTAAATAGACACATAGGAGTGAGAGAAGGAAGGTATGTATGCTATGATAATGAAAAATACACGTACCTCCATATCCTCCTCTTCCTCCTCGACTTCTTCGAAAAAATCGTCGTCATTGTCTGAGTGGACTCTTGACGCAGTATTGCTCACTGTAAGATCTAGACCCTCTTCTACTGCACTCGAATTAGAAGACTGCCGATTCATGAAAGGTAGCACCGGGTATTTGTCCTTGTGTAATTCCATCAGCCTTTGATGCAATAAAAGCCTGAACTGAACGGGATCAAAGGGCTGCGTTGATAATGAGGTATCTATTTTTAGGGTGAAAAAAGGATTCATTAATTAATTTCACATTCACATACACACACTTGATTACTCTACACATTTCTACACTCACACACATGCACACGCAAGGGCATTCATTTTCAACTACGACATCTTTGCTAGTCTTGTATATTTTTAATTAAGCACTCTTACACACACATACATAGTCACACTCCCTCTGTAGAATATGATGATTGCATAGTGGCAATAATTAACATACCTTGAACCAATGGTGACGAAGTTTGTTGTTTCAGTCGCATTCTATGATTGTGAAACCAATTGGTAATTGTTCGCGATGAGAGTCCTAATTCCCTCGCCAAGAATTCTATTGCTGACACATTCGGATATGGATCCAGAGCAAAAGCCAACCGTAGGGCTTCCTTTTGTTCGTCAGAGAAAAGCACCTTCAGAACAAAGAGACGAAGCATTGCATGAGTCTCTCTATTCCACATTACACCATACAACCAAACGAAGATGACTTCATTACAAATATAATAGCATGAAAGGACAAATCATCCGTATTATTATGCTTCCCTTCTTCGTCTTCTTCTCCTTTTTCCTCTTCTTCTCCTTCCCAACATTATAATGTAATCATTATCAAATGTGGGATGGTGATGAAAAGAGGAAAAGACGTTGAGAGGATTGTGAATTCTATTGTTTATTATTACCCTTTGCTTCTTGCTAGGTGGAGCAGCCGCGGAGCTGCCGGGACTGAAGGACTCATTGGGAGAGTCATTGGAGGCATCGGAGGACCCCTGAGCACCGGAAGTGTAGGCTTCAAGTGGAGATGCACTATGAGGCAAGCCTCGCTTTCGCTTGTTCGCTTCCCTCCTCTCGTTCTTCAGATGCTGAAGCCTTTCAACATTCAAAGGATCAGCGAGCCACAGTTGCATACGTATGAATGGCTCCCTCCCCTTGATCGAAAGCATATGCCATGGCTTGGGCTTTGATAAGAGCTCACTCACTGAACCTTGGGACAAGCCCAAAACGACCTCTCCAAAAATCTGTCACATATAAATTACATTAGAGCCTTTTTATTGCACCCTCATGGATCATGGATCATCCGATCTGTCGTGTCGGGATAATAGAATTATGTCAACTGACCTTCTGACCAATATTATTAGCAAGGAGGGCCTCCTTGATTTTAGTCGTGATCAGTTGCGTGTCAAGATCCTGAGTGAGAGCTGCCATTTCATAGACACTTGGTTGCTGTGGTAACCCGCTTGAGACCGGTCTGTTGAGCGAGATAGGACTCGGTGTGGTGCTTCCTTGTATGGATGACGAGGATTTTTTCATCAGATCATGAGACATGGAAAGATTACTCGGCGTTGGTGCTGGAATCGGTGGTGGTGGCGGAGGAAGTGGAGACGTTTCAAGGCTCTTAGGAAGCTCCGCAATCTTTGCCGGTGCTTTAGACGCTGTTGCTGGTGCTGTGAGAAAATGAAGGGATTGAACTTAGGCTTTTTTCTCCTCACACATAATGAGATGGCAGTCTGTCGACGACGTCGTCTTTGTCGTCATCACAAACGCACAAAGGAACTCATCCATGTAGTATACAGTAAACACACATCACAAATACACATGCACTCATTTATTTACTCCTATAATTAGTTCCAGAACATATCGAATGGACAATAAAAAGAGAGTGAGTGATATACTCATTGCGAGGAATGATGGCGATGGCACTGAAGACATACTTAAAATTAGAAAGTAATTATGCTGATGACGTTACTTACTTGGGTTGCCTGCATATCCGCCGGTTCTCATCAACTTCTCCGGAGCTATTTTATACTGTGAAGCAACCAATTTATGGACGGCGTTTTCGTCCTCCAAGAACATCTTCATCCGGATGAATGGTTCTCGACCCTTCTGCGTGAGCATGTGCCAAGGTTTGGGTCGAGCTAAGAGATCACTAACTGATCCCTGAGATAAGCCCAGGACAGATTCTCCAAATAATCGTTGCGAGATCGAGTACTGACTCAACTGTTCCTTCACCTGTTGATCAAACAAAGATTTCCTTTCATATATCATTAGGCTCTTTCACTTCATCGTTCCTTCAACTTCTCTATTTTCTCTCTATCGCTCGCATACTCTCCTGAACCCTCCCCTATCCTTAGCAAGATTTACTGAACAAAAGCATTCAAACTGATAACTTGTTCCTACCACACAAAACTACCTTCACTGCATTAGACATACAAGTTTCCTGCTGTAATTGCCGTTACCTTACGAACAATATCTTCTGTGTTGAGATTATTATATTGGTCAAATTGCTGCTGAGTTATTGGAGGAAGAACTGCTTTGAGAGGCCGTTGGCTGGGTGAAGACACGGATGGAGCAGTTGGCTGTCAAAAAGATAAGATTGATATTACAACGTGAGGATAATTAGGGAAAGGACACACAGGCATTCACATGTAGTGGTTACATACATAAAGACATTAAATGAGAATATTCTCCTCTCTCTCTCTCTCACACACACACCCACACACAGACACACACACGGACACACAATTCCACTAAAATGAAATCTAGCAAAGGAGTAGAGATGAGGAAGAAAAAAAAGTCAGTGCAACTTATTACCTGGGAAATGAGGGAGTTGGTTATCGAAGCCATCCGTTGTAATGGGGACGCATTTGAGGAGTCGTCAACTCCTGAGACTGACGGAGGTAGAATCGAATTGAGTGGCGACGCTGCGCCGGAATTACTTTCACCTTTCGGTCTAACTAAAGAGAATGCACTTCCCACGTGCCTCATCACATCACTACTGTCCTCTTTATCAATCTGTAAAGTTATTCAAGTTAACTTAATTAATAATAAACTCTTTGAGCAGGACCCAGTGTGAGTGACATTTATGCATGCATTAACAGATTTTATGGATGTCGACTTCTCTATCAAGACTTTTTGTACCCAAGTAAAGGTGCACTTACGTATGCACATATACATACAGACCATCTATTCTGCCAATGCCTTGCTGTATATTGTGCGTACATGTCAGCACGAAGATAGGGTGAGGGAAAAAATAAGCTTTGTTTGTTTTATACGATTTCTTGCCGAGCGCTTATGCATGCACTGTTGACTTTGGTAAATGATTACATGTTGGCTCCATGCTATCTAGTCAAATGCTACATTGCCCTCCCTTCTCTTTTCTTATGGTTAAAAATGAACAGGTCTACCGTCTTCTCCCAACCCTCCTAGACATGATTATTTGCAAAGGCACAATGTGTGTTTGCAACCACTGAACTGCACTGCTTGGCCCCATGGAGTCGAGTCAAGGTTTCCATTCGTTCAACCGTCACAATTCCTACTGTGGGAAAGAGCCCGTGAAAATGAGCCAGGACCTTACCTTGTCGTCAGAGTCTTTGGTATCCGCAGGTGATAGTCTTTTCGGCATTGACAGGTCTTGAGCACCACCAAGCCCATTGGGAAGTGGGATCCCTGGATGGAACATTGGCGGAGGAAAGTGTGAGGGGGACGAGGTGGACGAGGCGGCTAATTTAGCTAATTCCCGGTGGTAAGCATCAAGGGCCATTCTGATATCCTCCCGGTCTAACAGTGAACTTCCGAATAGGTGAGGAAACAACATGCTACAACACAATACAATTGAACATCATACATTATTACGAACAAAATTTTCTTCGATCACTATCACTACCACGGTTCTATCATGACGAGCTCAAGCACAGAGCCTGTGTGATAATTACACTTGTCTTGTTCATGTTAAACTCTTGACAGACAACTTGAGGGGGTTCAAAAGAGGAAAACACATGGTGTTGTGGTGGCAGAGTTGCTGATATAATACATATCCACTACCCCACACACTTATACTGGTCAGAAATGGAGAGATAATAAGTGCATCTTGATCCACGTACCTTTGAAAGTGTTCACGAGGGATTCGTGGATCTGAATCAGCTCCTGGGGGTAGCCTAAGACCCACGAGTTTGGCCAGTTCCTCTTGATAAATTCGAGCTACTTGCTCCTGTGAGATATCATCGTTTTCATATTTCCTAAGCCGTCGGTCACGGCTGGACGAGCCCGACGGAGAAGGAGGACACTGGCCATTGTTGTTGTTATTATTGGAAGAGCCGTTGTTGTTACTGGTTGGCGACTTGCTTCCACCATTGTCATCAGACATGAAGTCCGGGTTCATCCCTCCCGCATTCGAATTGTTGTTACTGATGTTGTTATTATTCTGATTCCTATGTAGAGCTTGATTAGCTTCAGACAGAATGTGAGCAATTCGGTCCTCCGCGCCCGAGTCTTCGCACCGGAATGCAGCAGATAGTCCAGGTGTACTTTCTTTACCTGTCAATCAAACAGTTTTGAAAAAGGATGTAGGAGGATGCTCAATATATCTAAACACATCAGTCTTCCCATTACTCATACACAGAAGGTTTGATAAGAAAAAAGCCAACTTCTTGCTACTTACGCAGACAAGTTTAGCAGAGCGTTAAGCCGGCATCACTATGAAAACTAATCTAATAAGTAAAGTCAAAAGGCGTCAATTGTTTTTTCCAAAGCCAATGTTATGATCATCAGTACATATGACCATAAAGGATTGTGATGCGCTTCAAACAAACCTTTTTTTCCTATAATTAAAGTCACCAATTTATTACATCTATATAATGAGAGTCAGCTGAGGCAGTAATAGTAGTAATAGGAGGAGGTGTGCAATGGTGAGCAGCACAAGGACAGATGCTTAGCCATGCGTTCGTAATGATATTGTAGGCAAACAGACGTGTAACTACACACTGCTTGGTTTTAAAGGGGAAACTTCTGGTCCAAAAGTGTGCTCTTTGATATAAATCCAATCCCTTATACATATGCATACACCCACGCAATGATACAATTATAATATGTCTGTATCCGCTTCATTTTACAGCTTGCTTTTGCTACCCCTTGTCCATCCAGCAAACTCTCTTATGTCTATGTACCTGCCTATATGATGGAATGACTTCAACGGTCACACAAGAAGAAATCTGTAATAGCAATTGAATTGATAACAGTTTTTGTTACCTTCCAAACACATACACAGCTTTCCAGTTATTACACAGGATTTCCGTTCGTAAAGTCAAGCAAACCGATTTCCCTAATCAAGATATATCCATGAGATAATTCGGATAGAGGGGATGAAAAAAACTGATTTGCAGCACCAACGGTGGTAGCTCTCAGCTCAGAGGAAATGAACCTTAAACCACTTGTGTTGTTGCTGTCGTTTGCTTCTCCACCCGTAACTCTTTTTCTGTGTATACCTGTAGCAGCAGCAGTAGTAGTACTTTATTTATGTGCCATTTCCACTGTCTGGCTTTGCTCTCCCCTCTTTCTATAACAATTCATGTATAAAGCCCCTGTATTTTAATTAGTGCTGATTACAAAATCTTGCTGGCCAATCTGAAGATCTCTAGCCTCTCTCACACCACACTCGGCTCACTTGGCTTCCTCTGAACTTGGCACATATTCCGTGTACTCTATGCACCAACTTGCGTAACTTTGTATAGTACCAAATACATTCGTACCAGTAGCTTTAACGTATGATTTCTACCACCACTGCAGCACCTGCGGCAAACGTAGCTGACAACCAGAATGCACACGCAATTTGTAGACTGGATGTTGTAACTCTTGAGCTTAAAATGAAGACGATCATCACCGTCAAATTCCAGAATGCTTCCCCATAAACACATATCATACAAATATGTCTTATACATGATAATATATTTTTATAAGTACTAATGCCTGTAATGGCAATGGTTCCAAGCTGTGGAGGTCTTATAATCGTTCTGTTCATTACATCAACATCACCATACTCTCATTACCTCCTCTCATTGCCATCATATACGGATGACCATCACGGACTCGTAATGGAGAAGAGACAGAGAAAGGGGAGAGGGAGGGTAAAACTTGTAGTAACCTATCATGCTCTACACAATAGATTTATGCGAGTAGTGAACATGTGAAAGAATTACAAAAGCAATAATAGGTGATAAACATGGGATTGGACTTGAAGTTTTTTGAATATGATCATCATCCCTTCGGCATGTGACTACGTACCAACTGTAGTAGTACAACAGGACAAATACAATAAAGGAGGAAAACGAGTGTAAAGGCTTCGAGTGGGAATTTACTTGAGCATATTATTATTAATCTGATGATAATGTGCAAGAAACGACTAGAATGAGAAAGGTTGTAGTCTGTGAGTGAGAGAGAGAAGAACACATATCTCTCAAGCTGTACTTGTCTTAAAAGGATAGTGTCGGTTCACCTTTTCCATGTAAGAGGCTAACTTACGACTCTCATAATGTCAAGTATTATTACTATCATATGAATATTATTATGACACAATAATGGCTCTATAGTTTCCTTCATAGCTATTTCTCTCTCTCTCTCACTCTCTCACTGGTCAACTCCTTCTCAATCTCACTCAACAGTTGCACACATGGATAAACCGTAGTTCTTATAGGCGTCATAAGTAAAAGAAGTGCCACCAGGAGGACCCCCAGAGAAAAAAATTGACCCCTGCGCTCCTGCTCAGTCAAATAGATGCAAGGAAGGATTTTCCCAGAGGGCCTTCCTTTCTTCTTCCATTTTTTCTTCAAGTCGTTAAGTTAGGTCATAACCATACTCTTTATGAGGATATTGTGTGTCCACCTTTAACTACCAAATTTACATTCAAGAGGGTTTGTCAAGCTGCTCAACTTATGACCAACAAGTTCAGATGAGGATGCCAATGAGAATCAAAAAGAAGCCACGTTACCATCAAAACCTCCCATTTCAATAAATAACGATTATCGCATTACAATCCTTCATGTAAATTACTCGTGATTCTACCTTACAATCCTCTCTCCTTCTCCCTCTAGACGTCATTTGCTCCAGGTATACACACACACACACACAAACGTTCCATACAAACACACTACATAAATGCCGTATACTTGTCTGTTGAAAGCATACGCATTATTAACCTCCTCCTCTGTGTATTTTTCTAAGAAGGCATAGGCACAGGTTTTCATTCCACTTGGATTTTTACCCTTTGCACACATAAATACACATATATCTGTGTAAAGTTCATCATAACCCTCAGACGGATGACTTCCAGTTCGTAAAAATCCTCAATGTATGAGAGCAAGAAGAGAGCGAGAGAGAGAGAGAGCCTAATGAGCCGCCTCTTCTATGATCCATTCATATCATACTAATGCTTCCATCTTTCTTCCACATACACACAGATTATAGCTAGACAACCATAAAGGAGTAATTCCCGAAAAGAGTTAGCGTCACTTCGTCAAGAAATACAAGCGATTACAAAGTTGATCATCATCATCATCCTCTCATCCTCCTTTTCTCCTGTATCTTACTATGCTTGTTCCGCATCGTCTCAACCAACCTCCTCCTGACAGAGGCAGCTGGCATTCATTTTTAGTCATTTCTCCTTCCTTCCTTCCCCATGGTTAAAAACCCAACAGATTAGTCAGTTACACGTTCAATCATCTGTATGAACGCTTAATGCTAAAAATCTCATTTTTATCCTCAGTCATAACCGTTTAACCGCATCTACCCTTTTCTAAACCACCATTTACACTAATTATCCCACCTCTTCCCCAACGAAATGGCAAAAATTTCCCAGCCATATACTCAGTTCATTCCCATTGTTGTGACCGCCTCACATACACACACATT
>JAQIWI010001093.1:0-19111 GCA_034698825.1 Deuterosminthurus bicinctus | reverse complement strand
AAATCAATATCGAAATCAATATCGAAATCAATATCGAAATCAATATCGAAATCAATATCGAAATCAATATCGAAATCAATATCGAAATCAATACCTGTGACCTCCGCGAGTGTCTCTCCATCGAGCTACATTTCCCAGGAGCGCCAACGGGCTTGGTGTCACAGTGGTGGAGATAGCGGTGTTTCGATTCCCCCGACTCCCACGCGACCTTTTTCGTGACCCTTTCAGTGGAATTTTCAGTGCCAAGTATCTAGTTCCTGTGTAAAAATGGCGCATGAGATTATTGACATTAAATTTTGGCCAACATCAAGTGAACTAACCTTAATTTTGTGGCCAGTGGCAAGTGAACAAACTTTATATTTCAGTGCCCGTGATCTCCCCATGGACAGAATTTTTTGTGTGTGGGTGATTATTAATTGTTGCATGGTTAAATAACGAAATCGACATTACATTTGTGGCCTGTGAAAGTGAACAAACTTTAGTTCTGTGGCCATTGGCAAGTGCATAAACAATTTAGTGCAGTGTCAATTGAAATTTTGGACAAATTATTACATGTGAGTATCATTGTTGCGTCATCCAACAAGGTCATTTCCGAAGAGCGGTCAGAGGTCATCGTCATTTTTCCGGCATCAAAATTACGGTCAAGTCATCGAAGACTGGGTCATCTGCGGTCAAGGCATCAAGGTCATCCCAAGAGCTTTCGTCCATTCACCCCCTTATCAGCATTCATTGGTCAACTGCAAAGGGCCCTCAAGTTTTACAACACTGTAAGAACTACGTCCATATAGTCCCACTTCCCCTAATCCTCTTATCAGCAAACTTCCGGTCATTCGCCTCCTTTTGTCATTGGTCCTTTTGTCGTTCGTCCTCTTATCTCTAAAAGTGGAACAGAGGTGCAAGTCAGTTCAGGCCTTTGTTTTTCCTAATACGATTAGCTATTCATTCTTACCTTGTGGAAACTTGTCAGGTCATCCTGATTTCCTTATCTCTCTAAGCCAAATGAAGTCCGCATTGCCTTTGTCATAAATCCTGTCCTCTTGCTGTAATCCTTGCCACTATGGGAGCTGGAGCATCAGTTCCACAGCAATAGGAAGAGGTCGTCGACCTATTGACTCAACCGAAACAACTACAATCTAAATTGGAAGAAGAGCGAACGGCCTGAGAGAATGAGATGAAAGAGCGACAAGCGAGCGAGAGGAGATTGGCCGAAGCAATAACGAGGCAAGAAATTGAGCAAAGGTCCCTCCGTAATATTCAGCATCAACAACAGCGTAGTGAGCAAGAGCTCAAGGCCAGGCTGAAAGAACAAAGCGACCGAGAGCAGGAGTTAAGGGCCCAGGTTCAACAGCAATTGCATGCCAGCGAAGGGCAACGGAAGCAGTTTGACCACGCCAAGGTTGATATGGATGAAAAATTGAAAGCTCATATTAATGCCCAAGGAATTATTGAGCAACAACAACAAAAAAGAGATAAGGAGGTAGCTAAGTCGGCTTCTGCGGCGGCCAATTCACGAGCGGATGCTTTACTACAAGGCATTGCCTTACTACAAGGCCATGACTCTGCCCAAGGAAAAGTCTTACCACAAGGCCATGTTATTTACCAGGATAATGCTGCTCAGATGGGAGCTTGTCCACCTTTTCTTGGTTCATCCTTTGGCCAACAACAACAGCAACAATCAGCTATGGGGTCCACTGTTTTCACGATGGGTTCCTCTCATGGTCCGAATCACCAAGGTCAGACAGTTGCAGGGCAATACTTGGGGTATCAAAGTCAGCCTCAAGGGGAAGCTATTGCTCTAGGTCAAGCCCAAGGTCATGCCAACTTGGGTTCCAGTTTTGGGACTTCGTTTCTGAGAGAAAAGGAAGTTGATTTGGTCAGACGAGAGCTCCTATTGAGAGAAAAAGAGCAGTTACTTATGGCAAACAACAACAACTTTTTGTACTTAGCCCTCCCGCTGCTCATGATGGCTCGGTCCCATCCTATAGTCCAACTTCATTGACCCCTAGAGGCCCGAAGAGAAGACTTATTGCTGCAAAGCGTGCCAGTAATGTGAGGCGTAATTCCGGTGGTACCACACAACTCATCACCGCAGCAGCCCATGCAGAGCAAGATCGGTCCAATGAGGACGTCAGAGCCGTTGCTGATTGTGTCAACCAGTTGAGGGAAGAAATTGGGGCTTTGAGACTTTCACAAGGGGCCAAGAAAACTGAACAACCAAAAAGGAATAAGGCTGCACCAGGCAGACTGAATACTTATCAATTGGGCAGACAATATTACCTGGCTGGCGAAGAAACCGAGAGTGACGGCTACGAGGACGATGCTGCTTTGGACGTGACCGAAGAGAAGAGGGTGGCCTTGTTTGAGAAAGGCGTCCAAGCCTTTAAGTCAGGAATGAATCCGATAGTTTGGGCCAATCGACTGGAAAGTAAACAAAGAACCCATAAGATCCCATGGAATACCGTCCTCTTTGGCCTTGAATCCTTCTTTCCTGAGAATAACGAGGAAAATTATGAATGGTTTTCGGCCCGTCGTCCCTTGATTGATCGCGCCTTGGCTGGAGAGATTGACTGCAAAGAGGCCTATAATAGTTTTCGTCATGTCCTGGAGCTTAAGTTTGGCCATGAGCAAACTCGCATTATTGCTGACACTGAGTTTGCTAAATACAAATGGGACCCGACCACCACCAAGACTGAGAAGTTCTTCGTGGATATGAACCGCCTGATCCACTTGAGCCGGCCAAATGATCCTGAGGAAAGAAAAATCGAGCTGGTCATGGAGAAATTACCCAACAAAATAAGGGTATTATGCGTCTCATCTAAGTTTGCTGACCTTGCAAGTCTTGAGAGATTTGTCTTGCAAATCACCCGCTTCACCAACTTTAAGAAGACTTCGGGGCGTGAGGATTCGGATTCGGAGTCAGAACCAGAGGCCATCCGCTATTCTACTGAGGGTCCTGACGTCTCCAGTGCATCAGCACAGTCGGCTCACTCGACTGCTTCAACTCAAGCTGCAGCTGTAGTAGTTCCGGCCAATACGGAGGTCAGAATGCCACCTCCCAGGATCCAGGACGACAATGCCACGTGCTTATGGTGCAATCGTAGAGGCCATGAAGAACGCTATTGTAAGGATACGTTTTTGCGAGGGGAGGAACTCAGGGGCACTGCTGAGGGTGCCAATTTGTCCAATCAGGCCATTGAAAATTTACTTCAGATCTTGGCACCAGGGCGAACATACCGGGGCGTTCCGAGACCACCTCCTGCAAATAACAACAACAACCACGGCCATCAACACTTCATGCGAAGGGGCTCGGGAACTTTTGGCTGGGATGATGTTTACGGTAACAATGAGGACTATGATTATGGAGAAGCCCACAATGATTATCACAATTTTAATGGCCATCAACAATATCACCGACCGAACGGGAATCCAAATACGCCCTTGGAGTCAGTCTATTTGCATCCAGCTGGGATGGGTCCACACGAGCCATATAGCCAGTGGGTCCAAGGACACTTCCTACAAAGTCAACAACTTCCACAAGTTCAACAGCAATTACAAGGGCCACAACAGCAATTTCAACAACAATTTGGTCAACAGCAACAATGAGGTCCCCAGCAGCAGCAGCAGCAGGGAGAGGCCGCCGGAGTCCTACAGAACGGGAATCCACAACAACAACCACAGCAGTCGGGAAACACCTAAGGGTAGTCGAAAGGGACGACTACCCTCAGCCATTTTATTTTAACCAGCACTTACCGCAGCAGTTTGGGTCTTATTGTTAGCTGTCTGCACATCAACATTCTCCTGACCCTACTCTTTCCCTTTCTAAATTAAAAACTGGCCAACTCAAATCCTTGTCCCGTATGGTTGAAAATCCAGCTTCAAATGTCCTTCAGCCTCAATACACTCCTCATTATTCCTCCGTACATAAGCCTTGGTCCACTACTATTCCGTCCGAAGGAACAACGGCCGTCTTGGAACTACCAACTTGGAGAAACAACTGGAAGAGCTCGGAGAGGCTCACCAGGAAGAGGTCTTTGAGCAACAACACTCTGTCGTGGTGGACAACTCAGCATCAACCAGGGTCGAGCAACAAAGTCCATTATTGACCATTCCCACTGGAGCCTTGGCCACCAACAATCAACCGACTGGGCTCAATGTTTCTGGAAAGAAAAATTACATGTTTTGGCCAGAGAGAGTTTCGTCCCATTCTCATAATAACTTAAGGCCTGAGGTACCTGAAGCAAGTTCCAATCTGTCCATTGGGGAGGTGATTCTTTCGCCAGTTCAGCCAATTGAAGTCCAACAACAAACGCAAGTGGCCTCAAGAGTTTTTAAAAACACGGGAGATGCTACTGAGTCCATTCGATCCCAGCCCGACAAGGTTTCCCTGGAAATATTGGCTCCGCCAATCCAAAGTTTGGCCAATGATGAGGGGCCAGATTTGAGTTTCTCCACTCAAATAATTGATGAATGGCGAGTTGAGCGACTTGAACTACAACATGGAACTCTTGACTCCAACATGGGTCCACTTGAGCCAGTTTCTGAGGAACAACAAACAGCTTCTGGTAACAAAAAAGGCCAGGAAGATGAACATGGGATCGATTATGAGTCTGTGGCTTCTTACGAAGACTCTACTGATGCTGGAGAGGCTGAAAAGTCTGAAACAGAGGCGACCTTGATTGACACTGGAAATCCTGAGACGATGGCGGTAGAAGACGAGGCCTTTGCTACCAATGGAAATCCTGTAGCAGCGGTGGCTACAGTTGGAGATGAACTTGACCCAGACCAACAAGTCGAACTTGAACGCAGCAAACTTGAACGAGCACTTTCCGAGGTAAATGAGGGCCAATCATCCAGTTTGGGAATTTTTGTGGTCAAATGGGTTCACCATATAAGTTCAAGGGGCACCGGAAGAGGAAGCGCCTAAAGCTTGTCAAGTGCTACCGATTCGACGAGGATTTCCTACGCAAAGAAGGGGCTTTCAATAATCTTGGGCCTAAAACAGTATGCCTAGACGACCACCGCAGCAGCAATTCATCCAAAGTTCAAGAACTTACTGGGGCCTGGGAGCGTGAAAAAAAGTCCAAGAGTCCTAAATCACGACCAGACCTAAGAATAATAAGTCGTCTCTCTGCTTTAATCAAACTACGCGCGTCGAGCAAAAGATGAGTCACGTGGACGAGCGATTTGCAAACCTGTGCGAAAAAAGCGAAACCAGGGATGGCAATCCGCAGAAAAAAACCACTTGGATTCCCAATAATTTTAATTTATTAAAACATCAGTTCAGCTAATTCAAAAAATCATCAGCATAGAATAGCTTAATAATTAATTGCACAAAAGGTTTTGAAATAAATTTGCCAAGGTAAAAATTTAAATATGTCATTTCGCGTCAAACGTTTTCACATGGGCACTTCATACTACAGTATTTAATCTCATCCAGTTCAAACAATCCCAATGATTTGAGCACGCAAAAATTTGAGCTGACCACCGAAAAATCGGTCTACCGGTTTAGACCCAACTGCACCAAATCCATCCAGTTATTTGAAATAGAATTTTGGTAAAACAACAAAACTTCAACTTCAATTTCATGTGTCCATACTGAGTCGAATAGGAAAGGGCCAAGTTAAATTCAAAAAATGCGACTTTTTGAGAAAAACCTCGAGAATGAATGCCTCGGGATTTGCTGGTCTGCCACCAACTGTTGATGAATCATCGATGCGAGAAGATACTTTTACAAAATCTTTCGTATATTCAAAAACGCTGTTTTCGCTGAGAGTTTCGGGCCCATTAAAGGCAATTCTTACCAAGTTCTCCAGAGAAGTCGGTGATAAACTAGATCTGTCTGAAGTCTTAATGTTCGATACCATTGAGAAAGCGCGCTCAGCGTCGGCACTGGTGAAGGATGTTGTGAGTACCCTGATGACCAGATCTTTGATAACAGAAGACATTTGCATATCTTCGCGGGCGAGTATGACGGACCAAAATATAGCAGCATCACTTTGACGAAGCTTCATTGCTGCATCATCTTTTGTAAGAACTTCCAAGAACCTTTCCCAATTAGTGACAATTTCACTTAACTTGGATTTGCGATAACCGTAGAATTTTCGAATTGTGTCAATTCTTTCCATCATTGAATGCATTGGTTTGCTGGGTACGATGGATTCAAAATTCAAGTAATACTTTTCCAAACCAGCTGGTGAATCAGTTTGTTGGTGTGACGAATGACATTTTTCGTTGAAAAAAATTGGATTAAAGATTTCAAAAGCTTCCAGAAGTGTCGTGTCGAAATATTCGATCATTTTCTGCAACAAATTTGCGTATAACGCAACGGGCTGCGGTACTCACTAAAACGAATCGTATGAGTACCATCTTCACGAAAGCGAAGGTTATGACTGTCATTTCTTTTAACTTCGGGACAATTGTCATACTGTTCTAGTGAACAGCTGCCTTCGTCACAAACCCCTTCACAGGAAATTCTTAAGATATGATCCCGGACGAGTTTGAAGAAGTTGAATGTCAAGATATCCATCCCGTATTATTCCTACGTTTCCAGCCATTATCCCTCATTTCGATCGAAAACGCTCCGACATACATTTGAAAACAGTCAGCATATCCACGAATTCCGCAACAACAACTGGAAACGTTTTATCCGTTAAGTGGTTGTGAAATTCCAGTGCCTTGGACTTCCCGGCATCATCAAAGTTTCCATCCATTTTAATTCGACCAAGATCAGCACATAAAGCATCGTAATTATTGTACATTGCTTCCATGCACTTTCTGTGGCTTGCAGCCCAACGTACGTCGAAAAAATATTTGATTTTGTAAGCTTGCAGGTCAAGCTCTTCAGTTAACTCCACAAATTCTTGAAATCGTTTTGACCCTCTTGACATATAGAAACTATAAAATTTGCTATTAATTTTCGTGAAAGATTTGAAGTAACGCTTCCTATCTCTTTCTGGCACTCCTTGTGCGGGCTGTTCTGTTAGAATATCAATCCCATGAAGAATTGCTCGTTGAAGTTTATGAGCTCCGCATTTCACCAAAGATATTTCTTTAGAAACGTAGAGCTTTAAATGCGTGTAAAACGAATTATATATCCCGACCATATTGGAAGCAGAGTCGGAGACAAACGCAATAATTCGGCGCTTAAAATATGCTTCAAATCCAGAGACTTTTGCATCGTCTCGGGATACTCGGATTTTTAAATCTTCAACCATATTGTAACCATTTTCCCCCGTTGTGATAACAAATAGCCCCCAAGAGTACACGATCGGGGCATTTTCTTCCAGAGTTTGGATTAGGCAGACGAGGTATGGCACGCTTCGATTTGTTGTTCCATCACAAATCAACGAAAAAACAAATCCGATGTAATGATCCATCTCAAAAGTTTGGCATGAAAGGATGCTGACAAAGTTGCACAGATTTTTTGCAAAGAATCAGCCGTTCGATGTTTGAAACCAACATTTACGTTCAATTTTGATACTCCGTCCATAAACAGTGGATGGCTCCGAAAAGAAACTCTGGCCCGTAACTCTACATAGGCAAGTGTAACTTCGTTCATTGTCGGCTGAAGCCTTGATTTTTCTTCAAGGCTCTGTAAATATTCTAGATGAAGTTGCTCCTTTCGAGTCGTAGCCGAATCCAGAGACCCTAAAAAGTGTGCCGCTTCTAAATGAATGTCGCCTGCGAGATGATTCTTGACTCCTTTTTGGTTCACATACTTTTGTTTCGAGATAATATGGCCGTCTTTCTGAACGTTGGATCTGTATTTTTTGTCCGGGCGCCATCCTTGTTGAAAGTATGTTTTGCATATTCGGCACGTAATTTTGCACTTTTGGTCGAATTGAACCCATGAAGTATACGTGAGACTCAGCAGGTCTTTTGGGTGTGAAAAATGGTGCTGACATCGTGCCAAACTCTCAGGGTTAAACGGCTCCACATATCTTTTTGGTTGTGGTGAGCTTGCATCCTCAATTGCAGGTATTATTGGTGAAGGTACTTCAATGTCAACAGGGTCAATGTCCATGTATAAATCATCAGCGTGGCAGGACGTGCTTGATTACGTGCTACTGCAGCCGCATAATCGTGATCGTGAATAGTTGCATATCTATATGCAGGTACACCCGGAAAATCAGCTTTATACAGAGGAGAATTTGCATCAACAAAAAGTTCTGACATCCTTGATGGTTGCAGCGTATTCATCACTGTTTCCACGATGAATCGTTTTCCACTGCAGTCATTGTGACCACCTGCGGAAAAAAATAATCCTTTGAATATTATTTTACCAAATTTTCGAGTGATATGAGCAACTCACCAGGTGAAGGATGTCCGAGCTTGAAGCAATTAGGAGAGTACGGGACGAATTTTTTACAGCAGTAGTTCAAAGAGTAGTCATTGACGGACGACGTTGGACTGTCCCAATCCCGCAGTAAATATTAAAAATCACTTTTGTATGATCTCGAAGGGAATCGCTAAGAAAAAAAGTCATACTGGTTGGTTGTTACTCGTTACGGCCACATCATATGCGTATTTGAGTACAAGTTGTTGCTTGACGTCGTCGTGTAGAATATCCATGGATAGGTGCCTTCTTCCCTCTTGTTGAAGTGTCAAGCTGTCGTGGGGAACGGGGTTCTGTGTAACCATTAGAATAACCGCAAACGGTGATGAATCCAGGTCGATGATGCAAGTCTCCATACACGTTTCAGTTTTTCGTTTTGGAAAAAAATATTGACATTGGGAACTGCTCTGTCTCCAACTACTATTTTGGAGTTTTTGTATTCGAAGGTTTGTTTACTCAAGTCTATCGACATGAAAATCTCCATCGTTGCACCCCTGAGAAGCAGAAGTCGCCAGCCCTGGAATTCATTTTTGGAAGCTGGAGGCCTTCGGTCAGGATTATAATCCACATTTATCTCAATGAATCTCTTCTGAACGCTTGAAACGGAACCCATGTTGATTTCCGATATTGCCAAAAATGTGTAAGGTGGAATGGCGTCGTCTTTAACCGGCTCCGGTGGATTCTGTTAAAATATTCAATCATTTTAGTGGATGAATTCCTTTCATTGTGTAGAATAAAAATTTTTCACTTTTTAAGGCACTCACTGATTGGTAGCTCCCATCCTCGCTTGACACCTGCACAGCATCAGTCATATTTCTGTGTCTCTTTCCATTATTCCGTTGGTGAGAAATTTATTTTAATATTTTTTTCATTGCTTTATAATTTTTACTTTGCAGCTCATTATTACCTTTCGACTATGGTGATGACGCGTATGTATTCCTCCAGTAGGGTTGAAGGAAAGAAGGTACAAGTACAATAAAACGCGCCACTTGGATGTATTTTTATACATTTCGCATGACTTTGGAATTAAATGAGTGAAATCGAATTCCCTTGGCTGTCTTGTCTAGCCTTATGAATCACAATGAAGTTGTTAACTGCTCTAATAATGATTTAAGAAGTCAGTTTATATATATGTCTTTCACTAAATGTTGCCTTTGAATCGTTAGATCAGCGTGCAAACGCTTTTTACAATACTTCAGGTACACACACAGCAACAAATGATCAAAGCCTTGAAATGAGTAACCTGCAATTCCACTTGTTTGGCTTTGGATTGGAACAAGAAGCAGAATCTATAAAAACCTTGCACTTTTCTATCATGACTCACTTATGTAACTCGTGGCCAACATACAGCAAGACTTTCGATTGGATACATAAAAAATTCACTGAAACCTTGAGATCAATTCTTTTCCATACAAAGCTTGGATTCATGTCAATTTTAAAGCTTGGGGACAAATAATAAGAGTAGTGACACCTTTTCTCTTAGCTCAGTAAACTCATGATATCTCAGTCATCAAAACTCACACATGCCAAATGCCCTAGAGCTCAGGAAAGCTCTCTGTGGTTGCGCGTAATATGAATTTCAGGGTTGGCCTGTGACTGACAGCAAGATTGACTTGTCTTTGATAATTAACTGCAATAAGAAGTAACTTTTTGCCAAATTAATACTTGCCAGCTCCTATTCGGTGTCCTCTCATGTGATTTGTATGGACTATTCTGCAGCAAGACTGATTTGGCTTTGCAAATCAACTGCCCTGAGCAGTTGCTTATTTATTGCCAAATTGATACTTGGCAGCTCTTTGTCGGTGTCGTCTCATCTAATTTGTAAGGACTGTTATTCAGCAAGACTGATTTGTCTTTGATAATCAACTGACGAGTCTTATTATCATTCATGGATTTCGTAACGTATACAGGATTGAATGGTCGTGAATGTTCGTCTGGAGAACTGGAAATGACGACGGAATACAATCCACCAATTATGTCACTAATTAAAGATTTGCAACCAATACTACCTGTAAATTTGCATCTTACATCATGAATTCAGTCAGACATCAGGATTCAATCCATGTCAAGGTAACTCGTGTGCTTCACATCTTCAAGTGAAATGCTACCACCGTTTTTGTGGTTTTTTTGAAGTAGATAATTGCGTTCGAATTTGTTTGAATATTTTTCATTACGTCAAGCAACGGGGGAAATCCTATAAACCAACTTCACCGCCAACTTCAGAGGTAGCAGCCCAAAATATCGTGGACAAAATCTCGAAGACAAAACCACTTTTACCCAAACCACTATGATCAAAATACCTTCGAGACAAAATACCGAATAGACAAAATCACTGGAGCCATAACAACTTGTCCCAATATACCGTGAACTAGAAATTTAGTGTCCGTAATTAGTGTGCGCTAAAAACACATACTACTTAACCTGGCGCAGTTTCATGGCCCACATATTTACTTAAGCAAGACGACAGGAATTATGGCAGGTAGAACTAAAGCGCTGCTTACTTTAATTTTAGCAGCAGTTACTCGATAATTTTCTTTTGTGTCGTACATAATATGCCATATGAGACAAGAGCTGTTTAACGTGCTTTGAGCTAGTTGAACGAATTTCTAATAAGCAGGACGGGAGATAATCTTGCCATGTCTGAGGATGCAAGTTAGAAAGTCCACATGTACATGCCCTACAACGATACTAATATTTTATTGTACACACACAAGAATGAGAATAACGTGGAAGGTTGAGGGTTTAAATTAATATTTACAGCATCTCAAGTTTTGTTACTAACAGATACACAACAAATTAATTTAAACATTGAACTCAACATTATATGTTATTCCACGCAAGTAGTCTGGTGGAGGCAGACGATCGTAGAGCTAGACAGTGCGGTAAACGCGCTCAGCTTTCTCTGCATATCTACAGCGCTTCTTCGAAGGGGCTAGCCCCCCAAACAAACTCCCGAATTTTTACGCTCGCGAGCACCTCTTCAGACATGAACGCCTTAATTAGAGGCCAAATGGAAGGATGATGAGCATGAAATCAAACTGATAATTGACGATGCCATCCTTCCATGGCGTTGTTAGTTACATGAAGTTTTTGGAGTGTGTGTTCAAGGCAATTCCATAAATCGACTGGGAACAATGGCTGACCCCTCTGAACTGTCCTAAAATTCATTGCTCCAACGCAAGTCCGCGCATAATAGGGAAGTAAGTCGTGGAGTTCCACATTGTCTCGATAAAATTGAGACGCTCTAAGATCTTTGTACACCCGTGTAACATCTTGAGGAGGAATAAAAGCAAGTGCTCCCAGGCATTTCACGTGGCCACAGAATTGTGGGTCATTTTTGTACCTGTTGAGCACATCCGGTAGACCCAGCCGGGTAGCAAGCCTTTTAGTTGCTCCAGGAATGTCTTATACATACTGTAGTCCTTTCTTGCCAGCAATCCATACACCAAAGGCACAACTCGGCCGTTTAAGTTGCCATGCAGGGTATAAATCTGTGTGAAGAGAGTAGGGCAGGTCTTAAAGGTTCCATCAGAGAACACTATTCGACACGTTTGCAGTGCGGCTAAGCTTTCCGCAGTAGCAAACAATATCACCCGATCTGCGCCTTGGCCACTGTCACACTGCAAAATCTTCTGGCCCCGTGAATTGTTTTGGTACATAGGCGGTATTTCCAGTTCCTCTAAACTTTTCAGCTACGAAGTTGGGTAATGAGCAGCCCTTTGACTTCGTTGTACATTCTTCACTAAGGCTGGCATTGAAGGCAATGCCCCATTTACCTCTTGAGGCAGCTCTTTGATTATGTCGGCAATGAATTTCTGAGGATGTTCCATGCATTCCGTGGTTCTTCGCTTCACATTTTTGATGACCTTATTTGTTTCAACATGGCCCACATTGGGTACATGATTATGTTCACCTGTCGTGTCACTTAGAACGCCATCATAAGTTTTCGCTCTACCACGGCAGTTACCAGATGAATAGCGGCAGCATTTCCAGTACACAGTACCACTGGACGACTCCCCATCACGCTGATAAGAATAACCACCAACTAATAGCAACCGCTTCCCTTTCTGACTCGTCATGAACTCAGCCATTTCTCCTATAACGTAATGCAAACCTCAAAAATGTGCCTCAAAATGCCATAATATGTCAGCTTACCAAATATCCTTGTCAAAAGTGTTAAAGTTTAAGCTGAACAGCTATGCAATCTCAATCTCTTCTGCGAGTTATATCACAATGCAAATGCTCGTACACAATGTTCATAATAGAAAATCAAATTGGTTTTCATTGTATCATCATCTCTTCTGTTGATCCATTGTTGAAAAACCCTTCTATTAACCCTTCTATTCCTATGACAACATACTCATCACAACCGCTCAAACGCATCCGATATTTGGCCAAGTGATTTTGACTTTCGTTGTTATGACAACAAGTTATTAAGTCCTGTAGTGTAAATGACTATCTCTTGGGTCACTTCTGGGTAAAATTATTTAAATCAGGCCTTTTTAATTGAAGTCTATTCTATTGAGCTTGGACATAAGAGGCTGCCGGAGCAAGCAGGCTCCATAATTGAAGAGCCATATGAGCCTGGAACTGACAACAAAGAATTAAATCTCGTGGTGATTTTACGGCCTGAGATGGATATCAACTTATCTGATAGAGTGGCCAATAAAAAGTCAGAGATCCAGGAGGTGTTACCAGGCGGAGCATCTCTACTTCTACACCGGAGGTGGCAGAAGACTACACCGGGGGCGGCAGAAGAGATCGGAAATCTGGAAGACAAAATCCAGAATAAGGCCAAAACTAATTCGAGCTTGCGAGAAGTTGTTCTTCCTTCACACAAGGCTCCCATGCTACACACATTCTTCTCTTCACTTGAGCAACAGCATCGGCGACACGAATTATAATTTTGTGATTAAAAACTTTTTTTGGCCTAGTAATTATGTTTATTAATTAACTGTAATTAATTTGTCTTACCTTTGAGTCTCTTTGTTTGTCCATGTACTTTGAGTTACTATTAGTAGGCCGTGGTTGAGTTGCAGCTCCTGGTCCTTTGGCACATGCGTCTCAGTATATTAGGAGGCCTTAGAAAGTAAACAGGATGACTCGGCCGAGGCTACCTTGCGAACGCTTTGATGAGGAGCGAACGCTTTGAGTATAGAGAGGCCTTATGTGGAGTAGCTGAGGAGATGTAGCTGCTATACAGGCTCTGTGGTATACGCATGACAAGAGAGCGTAGTACATAAGGCTTGAGTGCAGTTTGACAATTAGGCCAGGTAAACCCTGAGAAATTTCTAGGTTTGAAGTATGAGCTAAATTTTTTTTCTCGTTTTTATGTATGGCCAATAAATTAAGAGGTGTGTTGAGGCCGGTGGTAAACGAGTGAGGCTTTATGGTTTTAAGGTATTTATAAGTTATGTGTTAAACTTGCTTACCTTTTTGTATAACTTTGTGATCAGTTAATGTGGTTCTGAGCTATATTATTTAAGTAATAATAATTAAACTAAAATTATACTGTCAACTTAATGTTAAGGCCAATGGATGATATCAATATGAATTTAAGTACATGCGAGTTGTTGTAATTAGTGTGGCCAAGTTCATGTCATTATTTTTGTGCTTGATGAGCTTGTCATGGGGTTAGTTGAGATATGCCTTTTGTGATGTATGTGAATATAGTATTAATTACGTCATGTAACTAATAAGGCCAATTGGGGTAAATTTATGCGCTTTTTTTGGTGTGGGATTTCAATTTAATTCAATTTTAATGTAATTTGGGGATAATAATTATTTAGAGAGGGCTGTGACAGGCGGCTACATTTCGAATTTGTGTAAGGTGGGGCTGTGGCACTTTTCCACTTATATGTATACATACTCCATGTGTTAAGGCCTGATGATGATGATGTATGTTGAGGGCCTCCGAGCCTCTATGTGAAGATGTAAGGGCTGACTGAGTTAGTCGGGGTTCGGCCATCGTGCTGAGAGGTGCTCCTCTCTCTCTCTCTACACACAATAAACACTCATCCATCTGTAATCTGTGCATTACACTTGGCCTTCTTGAGTCATCATCTAGCTCATACTATATGACCTGTGACCTCCGCGAGTGTCTCTCCATCGAGCTACATTTCCCAGGTGCGTCAACGGGCTTGGTGTCACAGGGTCGCATATAATAAAAGCTGATATACTCTAACTAAGTCAACGAAACTAGAACGGTGTTCCTAGTGTGATAAGTGCAATGAACGACAGATTTGTTAATTATGTATATGTATAAATGGATATGAAAATATAGCTTCAAATGTATTTGCTTTGTGTTTTTGGCTTCACGAACTATTAGTTTTAAATAATATGCAAATTAAGAGGACACTTAGGCTCCGTCTGTTTTTTCCACTGAAGTAGTCACGAAAGTAATGGAGATTGCAATAAATTGATCTGCTTGGTATGCTGCACGTTTGATACTAAATGTCACTCGCACATCGAAAAACAAAATCGGTCCTCCTGCTGCTCTCAGCCATTCAGCATCGAGTTGGGCATGATCTAAATCCTGTTGGGAAATTTGCAGCAGTAATTACGACACCTTGAATAATAAACAACTTTAAGCTTTCTGTACATTGCATTGCATTGTAGCCCGCTGCTTTCAGGCGATTTAAAGAATGCTAAGTGGCTTAGCAACTGAGTTTGTTGTTGACAAAATCAGTCAACTTATTTTAATAGAAATAAGTGCTAAAAGTTGAAATTTCACGGAAATGTCAGTCGGTCGACCTCGACCTGCGTGCGTGCGACTGACTTAACAAACATGCAGGCAGACACGTTTGAAAATCTGTCTCGAAAATGACCCGAATCAGGGTTAATCATCAGCCAACTACATTCTTCATTAGAAATCATGAAGTCGCCACATAACAATGTCATCTCATAACCACCCAATTTATTAACTTTGGCCACGATTTCAGAGACGTTTTGGGCTGAAACCCACAGCCAGATCCCACCACTATTTAACTGGTTCTCAAATACTTTTATATACTAAAAACTTTGCATGGAAATGGTTGTTAGACTGGGACGTCTCATACGAATCAGCATTGCCATCAGCTTGCTCAGCATTGCCATGATTGGATTTTCTCGTCTTATGGCCGAATCAAATTTTGTTGAGGGAATTGCCAACTGCTGGGGTGGTAGAACTCAAGCTGGAAAATTGGTGCGGCAACGACTATTTCCATGCGATGATATCAGCCTGGTGTCATTGTTGGGTCAAAGAGCATCCTTCTGGGTTTTGTATAATTATGTGAAGCCCAAGCTTCGTTTTGCTTGTGATGAGTCAGTGACATACGTAACACATGCGGATCATACTTACCTGGACAATTTGGTTCCCTTGTTGGAGCGTTGGATGGGACCCGTCTCCCTCAGTTTGTACACCCCTGGATCAGACTTCCATGAAACTCTGTTGCGGATCCAGTACCTGCGGGAATGCTCGCCCCTTGTGAGGAATTTTGTGTCTTTCCACATGTTTTTCGACACCTCGCACATTCCTCAAAACTTAAGCATTACTCCAGACGAGGCTTTCAGTCCACTGGCCTTAGTAAATTGCTCAATCGAGCCGAGCTTTGGTTCAAGCGTGACAACATATAGGAAAAGTAGAAAGCTGCCTTATCCAGTGAACGTGGGGAGAAATGTGGCCCGTGAAATGGCTTCTACACACTATGTCCTGGTCTCAGATATTGAGCTGTACCCAAGCCCAAGCTTGATCCCAAATTTCTTGGAAATGATCCAAAGAGATGGGAGCAAACTCTTGATGAGCCCCAACCCAAAAGTGTTTGTGCTGCCGATATTCGAAGTAAAGGCAAATGTGTCGGTCTTACCTCACGACAAGACCGAGCTGCAGAAGATGCTGAGCAAAAGAGTTGCCCAACCTTTTCACGAAAAAATCTGCACCGAATGTTTTCGAAACCCGAAGCAGAAAGAGTGGATGAGTGCCAATGCAACTAAAGGGCTGCATGTTTTCACTGTTGGAAAGCGCAAGAACGATCAGTATCATTGGGAGCCAATTTACATAGGAACTAAATCTGATCCTATGTATGACGAGAGGCTGACGTGGGAGGGTCGAGATGATAAGATGGCCCAGGTGAGATAATAAAAAAGGTTCTACAAACAAAAGTGCGGAAGTTTCATTGTAATGCTATTCTTTGCAGGTTCACATTTTGTGTCTCCTGGACTATGAGTTCCATGTGCTTGACAATGCATTTCTCATCCACCGACCTGGGATCAAGAGGCGTTCAAAGGAAATAGAAAGCCCAGCCATTACACGGCAACATGAGGTTATCAAGAGAACCATTGAACCTGAGCTCGCTTTACTGTATGGAAAGCGATCAGGATGTTTGTACGTGGCACCATAGATTTCGGTCGTCGTTGAGGGTGCATTAGCTGTTGGCGAAAGAAAGCGCCAAATTTAGAATACAATTAAATTTTTATTAATAATGGACTTAGCATACTACTTAAACCTTAGAAGTGACATATGGTTCCAATTTGTCTTTGCGTTATGTACATTAAATTTTACAATATGGCACCCTGAGTTTTCCATAGTTCGAAGTCTCTGATACACACTCACAACCTTCTGAATTGCTTCAGGTCGCCACTTGACACAAGGGGCCTGTTTCATAAACTTGACAAGTCGAAATTTGTCAGTCACTCGCATTTTGTGGCTTCTGGGGATGACTGACAATTGCCAACTTGTCACGTTTATGAAACAGGCCCAAGGTTGTAAGGTGAACTGTTATGATCAGCATGTTTTTAGTAAAGCTGAACAAAAATTCTTTCTAACTTTTTTCTTAGGGTATCGAACCTCCCTTTAGCCACCAAACCTTGTATAAAGGGCTCAGTAGAGTACTTTAGAGTGGTTTTGTTTTAAACATAACTTCCGTTCTGGGAAGGAAACGGTGAAAAAACCAAACTTATGCATCGCAAACAAGAGGCCATGCTCTAGTTTTTTTGAAAGTTTGGAGTACATAGGAACTACTGGATAGAAGATATAGCTAGTTGTATTTTTGAGACCCACGTGGGCTCTTGCTTTTGTATACCGTGGAGTTATGATTGCGGTAACTGATGCCATCAAAACAAGTGGCCCCAACCGTCCCCAACCTTGTTTTCAATTTAATACGTATAGTGATAGTAATATTTGTATTGTAAAGACCTTGCAGTCTTACATTCATCAGACGTCCTACGCTGCTTGAGAGCTACTAGTTGTTCACCGTTATTGATCAGTTACAGTAAACCACACAAGGCGGTAAGCAAAGACACAGTCAGTATATGGTGTAAAGAAGGTTTGGCCATGGCCAGCATAGACACAAGTAAGCGTGTATTCCGCTCACTCTTTTCGCCATGCCAGCACATCTAGCGCCCTTCGTAAAGGCGTAAACATCGATGCGCAGGCAGGACTCAGGGCTCCTCAGTTTTTGCTAAGTTTTATAATCGGCAAGTAGTGCTCCAGGATTCCTATTGCGATTCAATTCTATCGCAAAGTAAATAAATTATTCCTACTTTTTCTGTACAAAATCTCACTGTCTTTAAACAATTTTCGCAAGTTATTATAATATGGTAACCCGATAGGAGTCGGGACTGAAGGATAATTGGTAGATTAGCCGAGGACCGTAGGGACGATGGATAATCGTAATTATCCGAAGTCCCGGATCCGGCAGGGTTACCATCGCCCACCCATACCCTGCCCTGTCTGTCTCGCTCGATTTTACACAACTTTGACTTAGTGAGGAGGCACCTCGTTGTTCCAGCAAGTTCTAGAATAGTCCAGATTTTAAAAACATGTATATTTTTTAAACTATACGGCGTCTCCCTTGGTTAGCTAGCTCAACTACTACACAAGTTATTATATGGTAACCCGATAGGAGTAGGGGCTGAAGGATAATAATGTTTTAAACTGCAATGCAAATTGCCTTTACAATGGACTAGTCCAGGTTTTGTGCAAAATAAGCTAAATATTTAATTGGTTGGTCAGTAAATGTCAATGATACACTGATAAATTGTAGACATGACTCAAATCATATTAAAATGAACCTTCCTCATGAATTCATTCTCGAGGACCTTTCTTGGTCATTGCTTAAGTATAAATTGTCGTTGCTTCAAGTGGAGGCCTGCGCAGGTTTGGGTTTCACTAATAACCTGAAGCCTGAAGCGCCCTGAAGCCTGAAGCCTGAAGTGAAAAGCCTGAAGCGGCCTGAAGCCTGAAGATAAAAGCCTGAAGCCTGAAGTTAAAAGCCTGAAGCCTGAAGTTAAAAGCCTGAAGCCTGAAGTCAAAAGCCTGAAGCCTGAAGATAAAAGCCTGAAGCCTGAATTGAAAAACCTGAAGCCTGAAGAACAGGCATGGGGCCTGAACTGAGCGGCCTGAAGCCTGAATTCAATGGCCTGAAGCCTATATTCAAGGATCTGGAGCCTGAATAGAAGGGTCTGGAGCCTAAATTGAAGGGCCTGAATACCGAACAGAAAGTTTAAGTGTACTTTTTATCTTATTTTGGACTTTTTTCATCTTGTCCAGGGCACTTTTAATGTTGTCCAAGGAACTTTTAATCTTCTCCAGGGCATGTTTCATGTTACCTTGGACACTTTTAATCTTCTCCAGGGCACGTTTCATCTTACCCTGGACACTTTTAATCATATCCAGGGCACGTTTCATGTTACCCTGGACACTTTTAATCTTCTCCAGGGCACTTTTCATCTTACCCTGGACAGTTCTGATCTTCTCCAGGGCACGTTTCATGTTACCCTGGACATTTTGAATCTTAT
>JAQIWI010001092.1:0-19116 GCA_034698825.1 Deuterosminthurus bicinctus | reverse complement strand
GCGAAAAGAGGAAGCGCAGCGGAAGATGACGGGAAGCTTGAAGTAAGTATGAAGGAAAGGATAGCTTGCACAAGGCTATAGGCAGTAATATAAAATGAGCACCTGAATTCCGATTGTCGGAGCGACAAAACTAAATTTTGCTTGTGTGCTTTCGCTTGTAGCTTTTATAAATCGGTCACGTTATTTTAAGGAGTTAAGTGACAAAAAACTGTGTCAAGTGGCTGTATCTTCGGAGGGCCGACACCGTAATAGTCAATCAGACATTAACGTCTGAATGTGAGCAAAGGAAAATTAAAACAAGGCGTCTTGCTTGTGTAAGTTTTCATTAGGACCTGTATCTCTCTCTCACTCGAATATATTTTGCTAGCCAAGTAAGTGTACAGAGTGAGTTTCTCGAATTCCCACACACTAGAATCCAATCTTTATCATTATTCGTTTCTCAGATTGAGAATTACTTTGAATATCAATAATAACAATTCGTTTTGCTATTTGGAACTTATTGAATGTTTGTAAAAGCAAAATTGCCGTCATTAGTGCCAGCAGTTTTAAAGATGTGTTAGTTATTCTGCTTGTCTGCTGTTAGGATTTCTTTTTTTTACAAACCGTAAGTTTTTTCATAATTTTATTCTTACAAAAAGAGAGATAAACAGACAGCAGCCATTCAAAAATGGAAAGAAGGCAACTGGTGTCATGTAAATACGGCAGTGAGAGTTTGAGTAATAGCAGCCGCACAGCTGGAGAATAGGTAGCATTAGATTTGGGAAAAAGGCATTCTGAGTACTCACGAAAGGGCAGCAAGTGAGCTCAATTAATGGTAGCAAACGAGCTGGAGAAATTATAGTGACTGAGCGAGCTAAAGAAATAGCAGAAAGAGACCTCAAAAAAGGAACTGGTTAATCTTCAGAATGGGCAGTGGGATATCGGAAGAAAGGGCAATGGGAGATCTGGAGAAAGACCATTGAGAGAGCTGGAGAAAGACCATTGAGAGAGCTGGAGAAAGACCAGTGAGAGAGCTGGAGGAAAACCAGTGAGAGAGCCCGAGAAAGACCAGTGAGAGAGCTCGAGAAAGACCAGTGAGAGAGCTGGAAAATAACCAGTGAGAGAGCTGCAGTAAGACCAGTGAGAGAGCTGCAGTAAGACCAGTGAGAGATCTGGAGAAAAACCAGTATGAGATCTGGAGGTAGACCAGTGAGAGAGATAGAGAAAACCTATTGAGAGAGCTGGAAAAATGCTTGTGAGAGAGCTAGAGAAATGCCACTGAGAGAGCTACCAAAAAAGTCAGAGAAAAATTACGGAGAAAGGCCAGCAAGAGAAATAGAGAGAAAGCTTTGAAATAAATGAAGCGAAGGCCACACAACTTCAGAATAGTGGGTAACGGGAGAATTGAACAAACAAGCTAAAGGGACCTAAAGATTTCATTGCACAAATAATAGCTTTTCTCCGCTGCAAAGGCTTCTCTCGATCCACGCTTGAAGGATTTATACAAACAACGGCAAAGAGTGACTAATCATCGCAGTTGATGGGGACTCAAGAGTTACGAATAGAACTCGAAATCCCTCATGCACGAAATGTCTAAAAACACAAATGCAGTTTCTACTGTAGAAGGCATCTATCTTATTAGTTGCAGAGGATGAAGGAAAGGGGAAAGTCTTTTGATGAACTGAGCCCAAGCTTTCTATACAACTAATTGTGAAGTGATGCAAATCAATAACTTTCTCTCTTTAACAGCTGCTGTGATACAATAACATTTTCACATAAAACATGTCATTTGGTCACTTCCAAATTCAAATCATTCTGCTTGTTACGTTCATGTTCAGAATTGCTCAGTTTCATTCCTAACCAAGCTGAATCATATTCCGTCCTTGATGGTGAGCTGGACAGCGCAGTGGTCAAGCTGGGACAGTTTGCAGGCAGTGTGGACGTTGTGAATTGTCGATTGTTAAATGCATATTTCTCCGGCTTTCTCTTTCTCCTACATTCACTGCACTGCTCACAGTTACTTTGTTTGCTTCTGTTCATGTTCATTTTTACTGTCTGCACTTGAAGTGCCTAACCACCAGCTAATGGCGTGGGCTGAACATTTACCTTGGTCCTTTGTTAATGTGAGAGTCCGGGAAATGTACCACGCTCTTTATGAGACGCATCGCTATCCACGCATATTTCTATACTGAGGATGATGAGTCAATAAATAAGTCACAAGTATCATTATTTTCTCTTTTTTGTTGTATTTGAGTCTGTGATAATGGAAGTGGCAGGAGCGGTGGGTCCATACATAATTACTTGCAACAAGCTTTGCATTAAAAGTTTTCCTCTCGCAGCTGACAGTGGTCTGATCAGGAGCAACTTGAATGACGTGAAAATCAAGAAGGAAGCCCAGCACCTCCAGATAGTTAGACTGATTGAATATTAAAAACGGCTGAGGTCAGGTTTGCAACGAAACATTTTTTTCTGTTTGGAACGAAAAAACTCTTCACTTAAGATTTACTTTTGTTTATTTTAAACTATGATATTTGAAAATTGAATAATTCACTGTACAATAACTTTTGTCATGAAGAGGATGACTGGCCCAATTATTGACATAAAATAAATTACTAAATGGGAAAGTCAGTGAGCTTTTTGGCAAATACTGCTGGACATGAATCCAATGGAAAGGCTTATGATTACATGAGACAATGTGCCAACTCACTTGAATAAGGAAGATGAAGATAAGGCTTACACAGGAAACCAAAAAACCAAAAATTATTCATTTTGTCTAGAAAGCAAAGCCTGAACTCACTTAGAAAACTTTCCCTGTCATTAAATGATTTGCTCTGGTGTAACAGCAGCGCTTCAGCATTACTGTATAAAAAATCCATAATGCTGATAGGATTTGTGTTGGTGTATTGAAGTCATGGGCGAAAGTCATAACAGAAAGTTTGTGATTACCCAGCCACAGTAGTCCTATGACAAGCAAATTCAATTGCTGAGGGCACTCACAACTTAAGACATTTGCAAGAGGGGAGAATTTCCAGAGACCTCAAGATGTAAAGAAGCACACAGGGAAGAGTATGACAATAGTTACCAGCCATAAAGACGCCTACCCTTGCAATCTACACAACTGATGATTATTCTTTATAATTGCTGCAACATTTTTCCTCGGTCTTGGAATTCGCTGTCTGCTTTTAATTTCTTCATACTCTTGAGCCAGGTGTAAACTGAAACAATAATGCAAATCATGTACCCAACTTGTCTTACATTCTAACTCAATTAAAACAAGACTCCCAAGTGACAACCCAACTGTAGAGTAGCCTTTGGACCGGCGAAAAGCTATCATTTATGTAATTAAATATTAAGGTCCATTTAGATTTGTTGCTCCAATGCTCCTGTTGCCCACTGTCCAAGAGTCCTGAGACCATATGTTCTCCATTTCTTTAAATATATTTGCTTAATCTACTTCGCTGTCACTAGCTATGCCTTTGACTATTTTCTGTCTGCTCTCTCTCCGTACCTCTCGCTGCCATTTCGTCATCTCTCTCGCAGCCGGTGCGAGTTCCACTGTTTCTGCTGTCAATAGCACAGTTAGTTGCAGGTTCCTGCGCATTTAAGATACTCAATAAGATTAAGGTAAGACTCACAATTGAAGGGTTCGTGTTGAGCCCGACGTCGACCGACAGAAGGGTTAGTCAGAATGGTCACGTTGAACTCCGCACGAGCTTCATGAGTTGCACTTGTTCCAAAGTACTTAAGACAGAAAGTCACGCGGCAGGCACGTCTCCATCCTTTGCATGTTGAGGACTTTAATTCGCAATGCTCTTAGACATTTAATGGACAAGAAAGTCATAAAACAAGTAAAAGGCGTTGTTTTAACTAAATATTTATATTGATTTTCTACTTCTACCCACAACAAGCATGGGCTTTTAACCGTCGTCACGTTGACTCACAAGTGAGAGCCCAACTGTAGAGTTTTAAGACGTTCAGGCTCAAAAACGGAATCAGGTTCCGTGTGGGAACTACATTCCGGAATCTCCCTTTCATTGCCTTCTCTTCATCTTCGTAGAGGCAATCTCACTCTAAGTTGTCATATAAATGATGAGAGGAGAGAGTGAGATCAGAGCAGAGCGGTGGCACATATTCTTAAATGGAGAACACCATTATTAGATGCAATAGAGCTAATAAAAACAAATACTTGTCTTGCAGCGGTTTCTCCTTCTCTCTAACTGCCCTTTTTCTACCTCCTCGTATTGCATGTACTCCAGTTCTATTTATGATTTTTCCTTGTCTATCCTACTGCTCTCTCTTTGCGTGTGTTCATTGTTAAAGCCAACTTTCTTTCATGGCATTAATATCGGAATTTCAGCAAAATACAACTAAAATTTTGGGAATAAACTGACCAACAACCAGATCCAAGGCAATGAGAGAGAGATTCCGGGGTGCTGGCAATAAGATGTAATAACTGACGTAACAATACCTCCCTGTTATGACTCCTACTCATGACTTGGAGCTCTTCGCACACTATCTTTAAGCTGTATTCTTTTATCATTATGCATTGTTGTATACAGTCATGCTTCAGCGCTTCACGCTAGAGTGAATTGCTAAACACTGATGAACAAAATCAGCAGCAAAGCAGCTTTTAGCAGTTTAGTAGTAAAAATGGGAGAAAGAGAAAGCCGGAGAAAGTTGAATGGAACAATCGATGGTTTACAACGTCCACAATTGCGTGCAAACTTTCCCAGCTTGACCACGGTCATGTTTAGCTCACCACCAAGGACGGAATATGACTCCATGTGGGAACACAGAGCTGGGTTATTGCTCAACTTAATACAACTGCACTCTTTTCCTCTGTTTAGCCCCATTGTCTTCTCTGAAATTCCACATAAACTTTAGCCAAGTGCAAACTGGAATCTCTTCCAGCATGTAAAAGAGCTGTCTAGCATTCGTACTCCATAACAGCGCGTACTCATACACCTTAACCCAAAAAGAATTGAACATATTTTTCCCCAGTGTATGTAAACGCTCCTCGTATTTTTAGTTTGGCAATACCCCAGTTAAGGGACGCAAACTTAATCTTATTCCGTCCTGGATTGTGAGCTGGAAATCTCAATGGTGATGTGATGTGATGACGTTGTAAATTATGCACAGTTCAATTCAACTTTCTCCGTGTTTCTCTGTCTCTAACGTACTTGCTTTGCCTACTATTTATTTCTATTATGATCCCAAAAAATTCCAAAAACTAGAGTCAGTTGCAGTTGCTGGAAGTGGCAAGAGACCGAACGACCCTCCGACTTGGACATGATTTGAGGGAGGGTTTCAGTCAATTTGATTTAATCTCAAGAGTAAGTATTCTTGATTAACACTTGTTAATTGTTAATAACGATTTTTTTCAAATAAATGATTCATAGAGTGATGCAATAATAATTTCAGCAATGCAGAGTATGATTATGTGGTCTGCAATTTGTGAGAATTTGTTTCGCAAAATTTTGAAATATATTGGCAGTCCCCACGACGTTGATGAAGAGAGACGCGTTTAGATTTAACCTTAGGAATTTGGACCATTATTGCAATGGTCCAAGAGAAGAAAAGGAGCAAGTGAGCGGTTTCAGTTCAGATAGTTTATTTTGAAGCAAACTTGGAATGCAAAGTTTTCTTTTCACAGTGATCAGGAGCTACGCAACAGTTTTGAAGGATGCTCAGCACCTGCAGATTACTGGGCCGCGAAATAATTATAAAACAATAATATTTTTTCAGCCAATTCAACTTATCGCTCAACCATGGAACCTGAAGGACCGTTGTTTCTTTGGAAACCTCCTGACCGTTCCGTCAAAAGGTTTAACACATTCCAGTGAACAGTAATGTGCGGGTAAGAATGTGGTCGTGTTCACACGTAGATTAATTATATTGGTTGAGCACGCCTGTTGATTGAGAGTAAAAATGACTTGCTCTGATCACCATAATCTGTTCATGTTCTATGAAAATCTTAGCTTCGGTTAGTCTTTACTGAAACAACTCTAACAAGACAAAGACAGAGACCATTGACTAACATGGATGAAAATGTAGTGGATAGCTAGAGAAAAGGAGAAAGTGGCGAGAGAAATGAAGAAAGGCAGCCCGAGAGATGCCGAAATCGCACCGACGGACATGCAGTACAGATGGCCAGAAACGTAGATGGAGAAAGCTGGTCAGACAGACGGAGAAATGGCAGTGATCGGTGGAGAGACAACAGACAACGACCAAAATGCCAAGAGAGCAAGAGACACAGTGAAAACCTATACGAAATATGAACAAAGTGTAGTTAGAGAGAAAGGGAGAACCAAGCGAGAAAGTTTGTTTTAGTGCATGCATTATATTTATGTAAGATTTATTCGCATTGCTCTATATCTATGTACGAGGTGGGCTAACTGAAAACAAACATTTAGTTTTGTGAATAAATTCTGCAATTTTAGAGCTATAGCCACTTTGAATACCAATTTTGAAACAAGAATCCTGAGGTGCCTTGTTGATAATAGCTCGCAAATTCATCGCTCAACAATTGGCTGAGCAATTTGAGCTCAAATAAAAAGTTGGGTTTCATCACGAGTTTAACGGGTTTTTTCCGGATCGCGTGGTACGTGAACAACTGGAGAGAAGGCAATATTCGAGATGAAATTTTGCAGACTTGCAGAAAGGGCAGAAAGAGAGGTACAGACAGATGAAAACAAGTGAGAGAAAGGCAGGCAGGCAAAGCAGCTGTAAGCAGTAGTGCAGTTGAGGTGAGGAGAGACACAAAGCCGGAGAAAGTTTCATTGAACGATACATAAATTACAGCATTATTACTGTCTAGAAACTCTCAGCTTGACCATTACCATTGCCATGTCCACTTCAACATGGAAAATGGAACTTGTTTTCATGTGGGATTCTGAAAAGCTCCTCGTATTTAAGTACTCACTTTCTCATTTTTGATTTCCTTAGATCATCGTGTTCATTGCCTTGGCTCCACACATTTTATTCCTCATGTTTATTTCTTTACCTCCTCACAAATAAATTTCAGTTTCCTTACATTTGATTACAATGAATTGTAATGGTCTTTACGCTTTCTCTTAATTTTCCTGAAATTAAATTTCTCATCTCTAATAATTAACTGTTTGTTACTGCTAAATATTGAGTAGAGCAATAATTTTGTCCTGCGATCACTGTCCAAGGACCTCAATTGGCTTTTTGTGAGAAAGTGCAACCAAAAATTGAATTTAAAATTATAAAGGCTTCTTTCTGGTTGTTATGCCTACAAAAAGCAGATAGCGAGTTCTTACATTAGAATTCACTTAGAGAGGTCAAGACGATGCGGTGCGGTGAGAGAGGTCACTACAGACTAGCGAGAAAGATACAGAGAAGGCAACTAGTGGGCTCAATACTTAGCAGCAAGATGTATACATTCCTGTGAACGCAAAATATATTAACAAGACAGAAGAATGGTGAAAAATATGCGAGAATAATGACGACGAGTATAAGTGCAAAGTATCGATTTTGTGTAAAGTCATGTTCGGTTGACCGTGAGCTAGCAGCAAACTTCTTGTTCAGTGGTAAAGCCTTTCATAAAAGTGGAACATGTCCTTGATTACTCTGCCTTGCACTCACGTTGTTGCTCATGAATATATCGCATGCAGTATCGACAGTAATGCAGGGTAGCTCGGGGAAATGTGCAAAAGCACACAAGAAAAGTTTAACTTTCTCTCTCCGACATTCTGGTGTCAGTGGGTCATTTCATAAGAGATTTTGCAGCTCTTTCTCAAGCTCACTCGTTGCTCTTTCTCCATTTCCCTCATTGCCATAAATCCGACCCTCTTACTGCCCTTTGCTCAGTTCTCGCTGCTGTTACTCCACCTCTCAATGCTTTATTAAGTGCCTTATATGTGTTGCCAATAGTATGGAGAAGTATTAAAACATTTCTTCGAGCTGCCCTGCACTACTGTTGCTGTTACCGGCAATGTATTCATTAGCAAAGCCATATGAGTGGCAGGCAGAGTAAAGGACAGTTATAAAGATAAGGGAAGCTATGAAGAAATATCACGAGAGATAAAAGAAGATGTGTAGAAATTTCTACTGCTAAATGGTAACAGTGCCACAAGAGATATAGAGAAAGCGGAGCGAGATAGACAGTGGGCATTCAAAGCAACTAAAATATAACGGCGGGTGAGATAAAAAAAATTGTCAAAGATATGGATGAAACAGGGCGAGAGAGATTGGGACAGCTCAGTGAAACTCGTAGAAAATTCAGTTCAACAGAACAGACTAATAAAGTGAGTGCGATATGGAGAAAGTTTGTGAGAGACATGGAGAAAGCATACTGACAGAGATATGGAGAAAGCATAGTGACAGAGATATGGAGAAAGCATAGTGACTGAGATATGGAGAAAGCATAGTGACAGAGATATGGAGAAAGAATAGGGACAGAGATATGGAAAAAGCATACTGACAGAGATTGGCAAAAGACAAGGAGACGGATACAGAGATTGGAGTGAGATTTGGAACAAATGGGTGAAAGATGTAGACATCGGTTGTTCATGATACGGACTAAGCACATTGGATGACTGCGTTTGTAGAAACAGCTGCGGACCTGAAGCATTTGTAGACAATTGTATGCATGTTATGACAAAAATATTCGAGGCTCAAAGGTTCTTGGCACTGGACATTCCAACGTAAACATAACAACCATAAATAGTCCATTTTAAGTTAAAGTCACTTATTGATTGCACTTTCTCACAAATTTAAGCTATTTGAGGTGTTTGACAGTCAGGGCAGGGCAGCAAAATTATTGCTCCACTCAAGATTTAATTTTAAAGAATAGTTTATTTTGAGAGAGATGAGATATTAAATTTCAGGAACATTGTGAGAAAGCGTGAGTGTGAGGAACATTGAAATCGAATGCATGTAATCTCCAACACACTTTCTCCAGTTAACTAATGAGGCTTTCTCCGTACCTCGCGCTTTCCCATACCTCTCATCAACTTTCTCCATTTCAGCCAATGCGCTTATTGTTTCTCCATATCTTGCACTGACTTTTTTCGAAGTCTGACGCTGATCTCCACATCTCTGCCTGTCCTTTCACCATCCCCCTCTCACTAGACTCTCCCCATCTCATTACATGTTAACTGAATAATGGCAGGTTGACAAAGAGAGTGAGCAGAGCGACGATGTAGATGAAGCAAGAAATGTAGAATGCCCACTGAATGAGAGAAATAAATGGACAGCAGTCAACAAAATTTTATGAGAAAAATTCAGATGAATTATCAGCAAGAGAATTAAGGCGAGGATTTTGACAAAAAATTTAGCCAACGCAGCAAGAGACAACGGAATTTTAGAGGCTTCTATTGATTTTTTGTAAGAGAGAAACAGTGGGCATCAGGAGTCCTTCATCATTAGCCACAGCTCCTCTCCAACTCTACCGACTTTCGTTAGTTAACTTCCTTACTTAAATTTAAAGCCTCGTATTGATTGACATTTATGACGTGTGGGTACTGCTTTAATGGCGTTCTAGAACTCTAAGAGAAATTCTAAAGAGATAAAACCTTAGCAACAAAGCAAAAATCACTCCGATGTTAGAGCTTTATAGAGGCTTCTATTGATTTAATTTATGGGGTAAAGAGTCGTCCGGTGTTTCTCCTCAGTTTTAACAGCACCTCTCCATTTACTAGTAGACAAACTTTCTTGTGGTCAGTCGGCTTCAACTCTCTTTGCATAAAGTAGCCCTCTTAATGTAATTAAAAGCCTTAGAAGTCGCTAAATTATTGACAGTTAGACTCGCGTGTCTTAGACACGTGTGAACTATTTCTATAGTGTTCTAGAACTTTCTACCACAACTTTAAGGCCTATAAAACGCCAGGTTACCTAGCAACAAAGCAAACATTAATCCGTTCGAGCATTTTAAAAACCTGTTTGTTTAGTAGGAGAGCCACAGTAGGAAAGTGCTTGTCTGCAGTAGCAGTAGCACCTCTCCAACAAGACCAGCTTTCTATTAAGGGCAAAGTTTCACCTGGTTTTCAAATACGACGCATCTTAAAGAACGTATGCGGATAAACTGGAGGACAGTTTGCTTTAAAAGCAAGGTGACAAACCCGAAAAGTCAAGGTCTTACAAAATCCTTTCCATCTGAGCTGAAGCTAATACAATGAAGATCTCTCGCATCTTCACCATAGCCCGTCAAATATGCAAGGTCCGGAGCCTCGAAAAAACTCTTCTCTGGCTCATAACTCGAGTAATAGATCTTGCGTCTATTCTGAAATGTATCCCGTACAAGCGTGTGAACACAAACGACTACACATCACTTAAAATTAAGATAAAGTCTAGGGGTCTGTCTGTGCTCCTAAACGTGCTTCTGTGTGCCCATTCTGTGGCACAATGGATTTCTTTTTATAACTACGTTCACGTGAGTGGGCTCAACGTTCAAGCCTGTATTCACCTGGCTTTCCTGCCAGTTTACACTGGCTTCATCATCGTTTCACAGCAAGTGATTCTGGAGCCCCATGCTTTGCTGAACGCGCAGAATAAAATCGAACAGCTGCAAAAAAGTTTTAGAAAGTCTTGGACGAGTCAACCAGTCTTAGTTTTATTAGTTGCTTCCTTCAACTGGGTATTTATGTTTTACCCACTGGTCATCCTCGGTTTGTATCTACTAGATCCAACAGCACCTATGTTTGTAGCCTCCAAATTCATTTACATGAAGTCGAGTTCAATTAACGGTGCCCATGGAACCTTTAAACTGGTTTTAGGAGCACTTCTAGAATCATTCATCATGTTTCTCATCTTGCTCACGGAAGTCTGTATCAGTCATGCGTTCGTATATTTCCAGTTTGCTATAAATCTGTGGATGGAAGAACTTAAGTAAGTACAGTGGATAAGAAAATATGAAAGTTGTAACATCTTATGTGTACTTACTTTTAAGGGCCGAACGAAAGGCGAGAGGATTTCTAAATATTCCTACTTGATGTTGTGTCACAAACTCTACCAAAGGATTCGGGTGTTTTGTATTCTTGGCAACAATTTCTGGAGTCCAATCGTTATTCCTGCGAGTATCGTGATTGACGTTGTGGGAACCAGTTTAACGTTGTTTTGCACTCTGCGGCTTTATGGACGTCTACCAGTATTTGTATATGCATTCTTTCCGGTCTTCGCGACTTTGCTGATTCTTGGTGTGTTAGGTGTTTTTTCAAAAGTTTCAAAAGTTAATCGGAATTCATATGAAATCCTGAATGAAATTAAGCAAAAAGGAAGAATGCTGGAAGCCCGTTGGTGTTGGAGTCCCGGAGATGATGAGAATGTCAAGTATGCGAAGAAAAAATTCAAGGCTACGAGAGATTTTGGGGTTCAAGTTGGAATTTTTGCTATTTTCACGGTGAGCACACAGATAGCCATGTGGGACGAGATATTGAATTATCTCTTCCTTTTTCTCTCACTTTAAACTGTGTTATATGGTAAAGACGTAGTATCTTTTATGATAAATGTTTCTGATTGCCTTCTACATAGCCATAGTCCCAACTCACTAAATGTAATAAATCAAAAATGCATTGCAAGTCAAGTCACGATGACAATCACTTTCTTTGAAGAATTCAAAAGAAGGTGGAAACATTGAGAAGCAAAAAGTTTGGCGTGAATGGCAGCCCGCATTTATTGTGTACGGCCAATTGCCAAAAAAATACACAAAATTCATTGCGACCAGCAAATCTCTGCTCCCGCCTAAAGTTCATAATACGTAAACGAACCATATTTATCGTGTAATTGCATGTTCTCAAGTTAAAGCACGAACGGAACTCTGCTTTCGAGAGAGGGCCGAGACTTACAAAAATTAGTTCACGTTGACGGGCTAGAGCATTCGGTTTAGATACATTAGGTTGCTATGGAGACACGTGGAGTAAGCAGCATATGTATGACGCTAATAAGACCCATTTTATTTCTTAGTTCATTTTCTTCTTGTCTTTCTGGCGCCGGGCATTAGTATTGAAAATACTTAGCATGGGAAGGATAGAAGTTCGATAGCCTTGTGATGCCTGGCTCATATATTTATTCATGACACGTGGCTTTTTAAAGCAGGCAATAATATATATTGCCTGATTTTTGAGCGGCAGTTGCTACTATCCTTCTTTACTGTTGATTGAATTAGACGTCGTATGTGGCACAAAGACCGTGGGCTGTTTGTCTTATAAGTCCACATCGCAAATGATGTCAATGTACTATACTCCTCTTGTAGCTCTCCTTACGTGCATCACTTATAAATATGCCGACAAAGCCTTGCAGTCAACAAAAACGAATTACACGGGCTGTTTTTTTTACTAAGAGTAAAAAATTTTGCATTTATTTTAGACCTGTGAGTCAAGGGTTAAGTTTTTTTATATCGGGGAGGTAAGAATGAGAGTCTGACCTGCAGCTAATGAAATTAACCAACCAGCATATTCAGGGACAGCGTTCCGACTCGGATACGGCTCTACAGGGAGGCGCATAGGGTTTGATACATCGAATTCTCCTGGCATAAGAGTTTTGCGTAGTTTTCTTAGGGGTCTGTTTGAATTATTAAAGCCACGTGGGCAACTAAACCAATTGCAATGCACCTACTTTTCTATCAGTTTTCTCGTAAGACATCACAACTGTGTAAGAAGTGAGAAATCAATTAAACAAGGAAAAGGCGTAAATGTTCTACGAATTAAATATTCTTTTCCTTTCTCACGTTGTGGTTCAACGTGTTTTGTTCATGAAAACGTGCATTGTCCTCACGTTATTGTCGTAATTCAATACAATGAAAAAAGGCGTCCCGGAAAGTATGAAGGCCGCAGCATTCAACATGACGTTGGACTGGTACATTTTAAATACGTGTTGGCCTTGAAAATGTTTTCCTGTGGACGCAAGTTCATGATGTTTTAAGTACCAGCGTCAATCATAGTTCTCTGGAGAGAGAAAAAAAAAGGTGTTTGTAAACAAACCTGAGTAGTCTCCTAGAAATCTCTTCCAAGAATTGTACAATGCAACGACCGTTTCAACATCAAATAAATACTTTGCCACGCAGACTATAGATCCAGTTGTAGCCAAGTTTACAGTAATGTAAAATAGCCCGTCCATAGTTACGCTACCGTTTACTGTCAAGATTCTAAAATTACTCCACAGGGGCACCACGACATGGACCATGCCTTGCACAATGACGTCTGCAAACAAACCCAAACTAAGCAGTCGATGGAAGAATCCTGCCTTCTCAAACTTGTTGTATCCCTTGTCAGTTACTGTCATCTTATAAGGAACGATGAAGAAAGTAGTTGTGAGATAGTAAAACAAATAAAAAGCATAAGGATGTGGGCAGTTCTTGGCAGCTCGCAAGTTTTTGATGGCGAAAAGTGCAAGATTCTCCAGTTTTTTCGTCCACCGCACCGGTTCCAAACCACTTCCACAACGGTGCGCACCGTTGTGGAAGTTTATAAAACAAACTACGAAGAAAATATTTAACAAGTTCCATTATGGCTACCTTATCCCATGTATTAGACACGTAGGGCAAGAAGAGTTGGCCGGGCAAGGAGCGACGTAGATTGAATTTGAACTCAGGTTAGTTAAAAAGTTATTTTTTGTTATGCGACTTAGAAATCGACTTAACTGGAATTCCATTTAAGAAGAGGATCGAATAAAGCCAAGTCTTCTTAAGTAAAGAGCTTTGGGCCTTTATTTTATTAGAACTATTTTTGATGAAATCCAGGGCAGCGGTTATAGCTCTGTCGCCTCTTTACATGCTCAGCAAAGCAAGCCATGCCACCAATAATAATAATACTCATCTTAGGTTTGGTTTTTACAATAGACTGACGTGGACTTTTTATTTATTAATTTATCGATGGATGAAACTTGAGTTGATTGTAAAAAATGTCCTTTTATTCCAACTATTAATTATAATTAATCCCTATTTATTATTGTGAGGTTAGTGGGCTCGACATTGTGAATGTTAAGTGACCTACTTAGCGAACGTTGCTGTCATGGGACTTGGAGAGGGTCGGCATGGAGCAAACGTTAGCCATCGGTCAAGTCGTCGGAGCCAAGTTATAAAGGGGACTTGAGCACTTGACTTGGGATGTAGTGTGATTTTGGTTTTGAGTGTGAGAAGTTGTAAGAGAGATCGAGAGCGAGAGGAAGGAAATTAAAACAGTCCACAAAATTTAAAAGTCTATTTATCGTGTTGGAAGGAGTTGGTATTATTAATCGAAGGGAATTTTCATCCATCTCACCAACAGAAATTAATATCCATAAATTCAGTTGTATGAACTAAATACAATTAACAAAGTTAACAGCAACAAATGCATGTGAATTTATGATTTCATTATAATTAATGAAGACTACTAATTTTTTATAACCTTCGTCCTGTCACCGATTAAAAATTTTCATTGGGATATTTTAGCCCCAGTCAGACCATAAAAGCCTGACCGAGTAATCGGAGGCTTCCCAGCAGCCCTACTAAATGACACTCCAGCAAAGTGCAATGGAATGGACACAGCTTGAGAGCTCTATGTCCTCAAGAAGAAGAAATTCTTATCTTACATGACGAGTTCAGCATTAAAGGTCAACAGTATTCCAGTTTATATGACTGTCTGGGTGCTCATTGGAGACTAAGATTGCGTCTAGTCATTGATTCTTTGGACCCCAGACGGGAAAAAACTGATAAGACAGCCGGCTACATCCCATACATAATGCGTAATGCATAACATTTATGTTATGGATTTATAAAGCCGCTCTCCTCTGTCCAAATGTTTAATGATCTGCCTGTCTCAGTTTATTCCAATGTTATGCTTATATTTACAGAATGGAGAAGGTAGTGCGACATAATGGTGTCTAGACATCTCCAGCAATATTTCCGGCAACATTTCTAGCAATCAATCCTTCTGGCAACATTTTCGGCAACACGCAACAGCATTACAGGCTTGGCCCGTTAGTACGGGCCATCTAACGGCGTCGAGCCAGCAGTTAGGACAACGGAGCTGAAGCTATTTCTACGTACTGCGAGGGCTCTCTGCTATTTGTCAGCACACTTTTCAATGTCAGTTCATCATCCTCCGCCATTTGCTGCGGCTGATGTTGTGGTTGTTGAACAGGAGTTGCAAATGTTTGGTTAGCCAATTACATAAATACGTGCATCGTAAATCGTAAATAAAACGGTACCAAGTGCATTTGAACCTTCCGCATGGCATGGAGAATTCCGGAAAGTATTGACATGGATTAAATCCTTGTAATTATGCTACGAATAAAGGTCCAAAAACAGTTCGAATTTTTATGTACGGCAGGTAGGAATCGAGTTCCGAGTTCAATATTCTAATCGTCTCAGACTCAATTGTCCAATATGCCAACTTCTTCGCTCCTGCGTTTTTATTGCATCATAGTTTCTGTATTCCCATCCTATTACAAACTCATGGTTGTCATTATTGTTGCTGATTGTAATTCCCTGTTGTACTGACTTGTGTAATCGTGCTTGTGACGAGAAAGCGGCTTTATCGTCGCAATTTTTTTTATATTATTGTAATCATTAGTTTAGATTTTCAACCCTTTTGCCCTTATCATTGCTTAACTGTTTACTCCGATAAGGTTTTAAAAACTCGTTGAAAAGGGAACCAAAAGTCATTGCATCTCCTCAATCAGTCCTATGTTATCTTGACATTGTTCTACACTTGAAATTTTTCACGTTGACTTCAAAGTAGCTGGTAGATAAGGATGGTGATGGGGAGAAGAGTACTTGTCCATGAGGCTGGCTTCTGAATGATCATTAAGACATCTCAAGTTACCGATGCAAAGTTACACTGAAACCAGCAGTCGGTAGCAATGGGAATGTTATCTATAAATCGGAAGCAAATTCAGTGCATACAAAAATCAAATTGCATTAAAATCACACGAGTTTTCAATTCATTTGCCAAGCAAAAATGGCTGGATTTTTAATGCTAATTGCTTAGGTGTTCTATTCACGCACCCGTTGCGTTTCATGGCGTTTAACAAATGATTCAATTGCAATATTTCCAAAAATATTTAGCCCTCACCAATTTACTTCACAAATCATGGTCTTGACCCGTTGGCTCCGCTGCTCCGTGAGTCTCTTAGCAACTTTCTTCGCTGAAGTTTTTGAGTTTTCAAGGAGAATGCATAGGAGCCGAACCACAAGAGCTGTTCACATAAGCCACAAAGCCACAAAACTGACAATTAATGCGCTGACACGCTACATGTCAACAAATTAGACTGCATGAACCATACACGAACACTCATACACAGTACCCTATTACTGCGTAAACATCATATTGCCCCTGCCAAACACACACGGGAATACATAATGGATTGACACTTCTTACAGCTAAGAGTAAATACAAGAAATAATAAATCTACAACGTACATTGCCAATGAATGCTACATTAACACATTCTATGCACTCACACTTAGTACAAATAAATGTCTTAGCTTTACTGTGGACACATTTGACATTATGCGAGATTCAGTGTTGCATGATTTCCGGAAATCAAAAATGGCCTGGAAATTTTCGGAATCTTCCCGGGAATCATTGGAAATCATGGGAATTTATTGGAAATCTTTGGGAATCTATAATCTAATTAACTCTTATTCGCTCCCATTAACATCATCCACTATACTATGCTAGTCAATTAAAAAACAATTGCAAGAAAAATAAATTAAGCACAATATCATCCCATTAACAACACTGAATCAAATGTGAAAAAGATAATTCGTAGAAGTAGCCTGTCGGTACAACTCCGATATCTCATCTTCATCTTACTCGTTCTGCTCGGGCATTTCTTGTTCTTCTACATTTGCGAACTCGTCATCATCATCATCACTCAAACAATCTTGACTGGAAGCCTCTGCTGTTAGTTATTGAGTCGAGCGAGCTTCGTCTTCGGATTCTGCGAACAATTATTTCTGTCAAACTAAAAACCACTACAAGATTCGAATTTAAATTGTACATTACCATTCAAAGTTTCAATCGGGCTTTCTACAGCAGGCGCTATATTTCCATGAGAACTTAGGGTAGCGCTTCGTGGATGAACTTGAGAAATATTAACACCCGAATCTGCAACAAGATTCACACAAATGAAAAATGAAATGACCAGCTGTATCAGTCACAATTGTGATATGAATTTAAAGGGCTGCAATCGTGCTTGATGGGTTTTACTCACCAATCCTCAAATAATTCAAGGACTCCTGTAGCCGACTGTGCTGTCTGCTTGACTCCAATTTCAAGTTGTGACAGAGAAAGACAAGTTTTCTAGCTCTCTCGTTTGTTAGTCGATTCCTCTTTGCTGACTGAACGAGTTTAAACGTACTAAATGATCGCTCGGTTGTTGCTGTCGTGGGATTTATGTTTAAAAGACCCATGGCAATGTCGGCAAGAGCCAACTTTCCGCTAGAGAGACCGCACCCTTTGGACGACATTCAAACTGGACGAATTCATTGACCACAAGTAACTTGACGTGCTGAAAACTCCCGTCTTGGATCGAAATTCTGCAAGGTCACTCATAACTCTATTGACATCTTGAGGAGCAATCTTCTGAGTCCATTCAAAGAGAAAATCCATTGCTGCATGTGTTTGACTTGGAGACAATTCGCTACCTTGAGCATTCGAGTAGAGTAAATCTGCGCCCAAGTGGGTAGGTGTGATGCAACAATTTTGCCTCTTCCGGACTGATGCTAAGATGACTTGCTTTTCTCGTTCCTTCAGATCAGAAGATTCAAAGAATGACGATATTTTCCGCTGAATTTCTAGGAATGCCGGGTCTAATCCATTTCGCTATGGGTCTCATTATCTCAACAGTCAACAGTCTGCAAAATATCGTCCCAAAACTCAGAACGAAGAATTTGGGAAAGTTTTGCTTGTCCTAAACTTGATTCATACTGCGTATCTACAGCGATCTGATGGATGTAGGACTTGGTCTTGATTAGGCTTGTGAAACTGAGAAGTGTTGACACCCAGCAAGTTTTATTGGATAGTTTCAGCTCAACCTTTTTGGATCCTTTCTGCGATGACAGCTGCTTCAGCCGCCCACTAAATAGGGCACTTTGACGATTGAGTTCACTGATTTCTTCAGTTTCTTCAGACGAGGGATATCAATAATTCAGTCCATGGGCAGCAAATCCAAACGCTATTAAATGTGGATATTTTTCAGACAGAAGCCTCTAGGATTTCTTCATTACACTCGCATTGTCGGTCATGTAGCCAATTACTTTTTGCGGCCCAACTTTCTCCATGACCTAAGAGACTTTCCGACAATAAAATTCACCATCATGAGGTTCACTTCCTGTTGAAATCGAGTCATACAGATATAAAGTCGGAGTTGACACAATCATGTTGACAATGCTCTCGGATCTATTAATTCAACAAAAATATCATAAAACATTTACAAGTTTGGAAAACGTAATCAAGTTTGGTAAATGATTCACGCAGTCACCTTATATTAGTCCACGAATCGCACTGAGTTGATAAAAACAGCTGCATTCACATTATTAATCCCTTGGCTATGCTCTTCGTCCAACAAGAATCCTCCGAGTTTATTCCTTCCCGGCAATTTGAAACTTGGCCGCAATCGATTGAAGAACTGCTTCCATGCTTCCGGTTCAAATATTGAACAGGCCGACCCTGAGGTAAATATGGCTCGAGCCAATGATCTTTCCAGCTCTTCCTACATTATAAGGATGTTTAGTACAAGTGAAATCCAAATTTACATTGCAAATTGAATGTAATTACTTGTTCCTTTGATGATACAGAATCCAAAAACTTTGACATAACAATGTCTCTTTAACAATGGATCGTTGGCGTGGTAGACGATTCAAGATTCTCGAAGGCTGAATTTTCAGTAACTGAGGTGGAAATTGAGGGAATTGACTCATTTGATTTCTCGGTAGGAGCTAATTGCTGTTTGACGAATCCTGGCATTTTTTTACACTGAGATTTGAGGTGATGGAGCATTTTTGTATGATTTCTTTTGTATTCACATCCACAAAATCTACATTGAAACGATCCAAATGTGTCAGAGTATTGTCACTTATCTTGTCGAAATGCTTGTAAGCCGGTCCAAAATCTCTTCCCATCTCACTGACTAATTGTTTTCCAATTTTAAAATTCAACTTAAATTCCAGGTTTAAATTTAAGATACAGACAGT
>JAQIWI010001091.1:0-19131 GCA_034698825.1 Deuterosminthurus bicinctus | reverse complement strand
AACACCCTTAATGACTACACAGGTTCAAATTGTCCTGTGCAAGCATTGAAGGGTTTACATTCAAGCAACAATAACAGGAAATCTGTGTATGATTCCAGCTATAATGATTTATTCGGGAGATTTGCTGATAATGTGAGCAGTCCCAGTAGTACATCCACCTCTGGTAATTCTAGGGCGAAATTTGCACGTCACAATGCACATATCCCTCCCATTTCTCTTAATAACACCCTTAATGACTACACAGGTTCAAATTGTCAGGTGCAAGCATTGAAGGGTTTACATTCAAGTAACAATAACAGCAAATCTGTGTATGATTCCAGCTATAATGATTTATTCGGGAGATTTGCTGATATTGTGAGCAGTCCCTGTAGTTCATCCACCTCTGGTAATTCTAGGGCGATATTTGCACGTCACAATGCACATATCCCTCCAATTTCTCTTAATAACACCCTTAATGACTACACAGGTTCAAATTGTCCGGTGCAATCATTGAAGGCTTTGCATTCAAGCACCAACAACAGGCGTTCTTTGTATGATGATTCGAGTCGTAATGAATACATAGGTGGAAATGCTGATTATGTAAGCAGTTTCACAAGTTCTTCCAGTTGTTTAAATTCTACTGTTGAATTTGCACGTCAGAATGGATATATTCAAATGTCTCCTAACTATCCCGGAGTTTCCAATACTCGCAATCCGGATATCTCTAATGGGGCTGCTGAAATAATCAATAAGAATATATTTTCTGGTTATTTAAGCTCTTCCTCTCGATGTTCTGGCTCTGTAAGTTTGAGTACAGCATCCCGACGTTTTAATGAACAGAATGTCCACGTCAACAGAGTAAATTTCTTCAACCCTGTTTCTAATAATAATGCTGGCAACCCCTCAAGTGGTGCTTTCATTAATAATGGTATTCAGTATGACTTGGCGGCTGATTCAAGCAGTTTCTCATCTTACTCTGTAATTCATACAGAGCAAATGTCACATTATAATGCACCGAGTGTACCCATGGTTTCTAACACATCGATTGTCTCTTCTTCCAATTCCCGTAATTCCTTTAACAATTGTAATTCTGCCGCCTACTGGGAAAATATCGAAAGTAATCATCTTGATTCGCCTCCTGATATTTTTCCAACAGATCCTGAAAACCAATTGTCAGGATTAGATATTTCAACAGAAGCCCATAATCGTAATTCCACAAACCCGTTTTTTGTGTACAAAGGCCCAGCTGTTGTAATTAATTCGGTACAGGAGTTTTATGTAGGTAGTATGACGGCCACCTGCATTCATTGTAAAGCAGTGTATTTCCAACTTGAAACTACGGATCGTGGAAAATACAACAAATGTTGTAATCAAGGTCAAGTGAAATTAGTTCGCGATAATAATTTGCCAACTTACATTCGTGACTTAATTTGCCGAGAATCAAATGATAGTTCTCATTTCATGAATAATATCAGAAAGTTTAATTCAGCTTTTGCATTTTCGTCTTTCGCTCATTCAACAAAGCCTCATACAACTCCTGGGCCTTATTCTTATAACATCGAAGGCACGGTGCATCATCTACTGGCTACATCTGTAAATCCACCCACTAATCATGAAAACGGCATTGATTTTTTGCGGCAGTACTGTCAGTTGTATTTACTTGATACTGATCAAGCTAATGAAATTAGACTTATGCACCCTGCCAATCAAGGTCTACATTACGACATTATGGAAAACATTCATAATTTGTTGATGGAATTGAATCCCTTTGCTGCTATTTTACATACCATGAGTGATGTTTTGGAGAAAGAAAAGGAAAAGGCACAAGTAGAAGGGAGGAGCCCAGTAGAGTATAGTATTAAAATCTTCAACTCTGGCAAAAATTCTCGGGACTTCGGTGGAGCTTACGACGAAGTGACAGCCAATGAAGTAGCTGTAATTTACCAATCTCTAGACCCAGACGAGGCACCTGGAATAACTCATCGTGCTATACATTCTAAAGTGTCTGATGCTTTACAATTTCTGGGATATGATGACCCGAGAATAGATCCGTTTTCATATCCATTATTTTTCCCCGAAGGAAATTTTGGTTGGACACGGAACTTGCCATTGACTTCTTTGCCTAAGAAAAAGAACAACGAGAATCAGCGGGAACGCGTGACGATGCAGCAGTATTACAAGTATCTTTTTCAATGGCGTCCTGCCGATACATGCTTCTCACCCATATTGTTTGGTGGAAAACTAACCGACCAATATGTTTGTGATGTCAGATTACGGATAGAAGGGAATAACCTTGGGTATATTCGCCAAAATCAAACTAAATTGAGAGTTGAATCTTATAGGGGTCTTCATGAGTATTTGGCAAAAAATGCAGCTTTGCAAGGTAAAACTACAGGGAAGGTGTTTGTTTTGCCAAGCACTTACACCGGTGGTCCACGTTATATGTCACTTCAATTTAACGATGCCATGGCTATGGTGTCTGCATTAGGTTATCCTGATCTTTTCATCACAATGACATGTAATCCAAAGTGGCGTGAAATAGCTGAAAACTTGGGGTTTGCGACATCTGCAAACGAAAGGAAAGACATTATCGTTAGGGTTTTCAAGTTGAAGTTAGATCGGCTAATAAAAGATGTGGTTGATAATTCACTGTTTGGTCGAGTTGCCGGTTACACTTATTCAATAGAATTCCAGAAAAGGGGACTTCCTCATGCACACATTATTATTATTTTGGATAAATCATGCAAACCTGCGACACCATACCAGGTAGATGAGATTGTTTCTGCAGAACTACCGGACCCAAAAGAACACCCAGAACTATTTAAAAGGGTGCGGGAATTTATGATCCACGGACCCTGTGGACCTAAAGGTGTTTGTGCTGTTGTAAAAAACAATGTCTCATCTTGCAAAAAACACTTTCCAAAACCTTTTCAGGATAATACAGATTTCAATGTAGATTCTTATCCTATATACCAGAGGAGAGACAACACCGGTATTTGTGAGACTTGGAACAAAAAAACGATTGACAATTCATTTGTTGTTCCTTACAATCCCTATTTACTGATGAAATATAATTGTCACATTAATGTGGAAATCATTTCTTCCATTTCTGCCATTAAATACATTTATAAGTATTGCTTCAAAGGCGCTGATAAAGTTTCATTCAGGGTTATGTCTAACAATACGTTGGATTATGATGAAATTGATGCGTACATGACAGGGCGCTATTTATGTCCCAGTGAAGCATTTTGGCGTATATTCGAATTTAAAACGAATAAAAAGTCTCACGTAGTTATTAAGTTGCCTGTTCATGATGAGCTTGACCAATCTGTAATTTTTACAGAAGGCCAAGAACAAGCCGCTTTCGAGGAAGCCGCAAAGAAAGACACGCAACTGACAGGGTATTTTAAATTAAATACTTATGATGTAGATGCTAGGGAACTGCTGTACCACGAACTACCATTTTCATATACTTGGAACCCAACTCTACATCGCTGGGTTCGTCGGAAAACTGCGGCAAAGAAAATAGTTTCTAGAATTCATAATGTCAACGTACGAGATGTTGAAAGGCATTCTATCCGTTCTTTATTGGTCCATAGAAGAGGATGTCAAAGTTTCCTTGATTTAAGAACAATTGATGACCAGGTATATTCTACTTTTAGGGACGCTGCAATGAAACTTGGACTAATTAGTGGTGAACATTACTGGCGTCAAATTTTTGATGATGGTGTACTTAAAACTTTTCCATGTGGTCTACGTCATTTATTAGTCAGCCTTTGTGCATCCCGTGATATTTCATTCGTACCTGAAATGTGGAATTTGTATCAAGATCATTTAATTCAGGATTTTTTGTTCATGGGTTGCACACGAGAAGAAGCCATTGATAGATGCCTGCAAGAACTTTCAAATGGTTTGATTGATGCAGGTAAAACTATGAAAGAAGTAAAACTTCCGGAACCCTCCAATAATGTTTTCCAAAATGTTTTTGATATTTCTGACGATGAACTTGCAGAAATCCGTGCATTATGCTTGCAGTTTAATAGCGACCAACTAAGATCAGTTGTTGCCATTTTAAATTCTGTCTCGCGTTTAACTGGAGAGTCTTTCGCACAGTTTTCTTCATATTTCACACCAGACGTTTCGTGTTCATACCCAACTTTGTTTTACCTAGACGGTGCCGGTGGTACAGGTAAAACATTCGTTTACAATGTTTTATCTAGAATGTTTGATTACGTTGGTATAAAATACATTTCGGTCGCTCCAACAGGTATTGCTTCTGTAATGTTACCAGGAGGGCGAACTGCTCATTCTAGATTCGGCATCCCTATGAACCTGCATAATCGATCTATTAGTACCATCAAAATAGACAATCCCAAAGCTACCGACATACGTGGTTGTAAAGTAGTTATTTGGGATGAAATTGGAATGACGAAACGCTTAATGCTTGAAGTGACAGATCGATTATTTCACGATCTTAAATTTGATGACAACGGTAATCGCTTCACAGATCCTTTTGGTGGTTGTGTGATTGTAGCAGGAGGTGATTTCAGGCAGCAAGGACCAGTGGTCAAGCGTGGTACAAGGCCAGATTTCCTTTCAGCGAGTGTAAAGTCTTCAGCTTTATGGCATTCATTTATGAAACTCACATTAACAGTGAACATGCGTACTGGAGAACACCTCAAGGCATTTAATGAATTTTTACTCAAGGTTGGTGATAACTCTTTTGATAAACCACCGACAGTTCCTCCAGATTATATGCACATTCCTGATGAGTATCTAATTGACAGTTCCAAAAATAAATACGCTCTGGTAGACGCGGTTTTTGGGACAGACCTAAGTGATGTGGACCCTACACATTTTTGTAACCGCGCAATTTTATGCCCTCGCAACACTGATGCACTTCATATAAATGAAGTGGTTTTGTCGAGATTACCTGGTGAAACAATTACCATATTGAGTTCCGACAGCGCGTCTTATGGAACTGACCATAACTTCGATTGTCAGATGGAGTTTCTAAATAAACTCACCCCAACTGGTTGTCCTCCTCATAAACTTAATTTAAAAAAAAACTGTGTGGTGATGTTACTCCGAAATCTTAATCCAAGAATGGGTTTGGTCAACGGAAGCAGACTGATTGTAAAAGATATTTCAGACAATCTACTCGACTGTGAGCTCCTCTTTGGTGCTCGCAAAGGCCAGAGAGTGTTTATACCTAAATTTGAGATGATTCCCAGTGACATTGATTTGCCGTTTGAATTTAGAAGATATCAATTTCCTGTCAGACTGTCGTATTCAATGACCACTGCAAAGTCGCAAGGTCAAAGTCTTGACTTTGTTGGAATTTATTTGAATTCTGATTCCTTCTGCCATGGCCAAATTTATACAGCGATTTCTAGAACTAAGTTCCCTCAAAATTTGAAGATTGACGTTGTCAAGTCATTTATTAAGGTTGACGGGAAAACGTATATTAAGAATGTAGTTTTTAAAGAATTACTTTAGTTTAGTGTACAATATACTTTCGTATGCTGCAGTTGTAAAAACTACGTTATTTCGTATGCGAATTGTTGAATTTGCCAGTCTCATACTCACTGCCAATTTTCTCACGCTATCATTTACAATTTAATTAAGTGAAATACACCCCAGCGATCATTGCAGTTATTACATCGTAGTTATAGTTATAAGTTTACGGTAATTTTTACATAGTAATTTTCACATTATAATTTTTACCTTTACTACTATGCGTGCGTGAAGTTCTACCATTCGAATGTATTTTTTACGCACATTTAGTAAATTTTACTCACATTTTACCTTTACATTTACCTTCTTCTTTGTTTTCGTCGAACGTGTATTTATTGTATTTGTGTTGTTATTGTACTTTGTTAAGTTTTTCGCGTTTTGGTGAAATTTTTAAGTGTAACGATGACAACGCTGATTGCATTCATTTGCGCTCCATTAAGAATAATAATAGTAATATTAATCGGTTTCGGTATTACCAACATAATGACATTTTTCGATTTTGTACTTCATATTCATCGATGAATTTACATCATTCTTTTGTGTACAGATTACTTTTCCCCATCGAATAAACTCACCATTGAATGAATGTATTGTATACAGTGTAATTTATACGTCATTGAAAAACCCTTCATGCTGATTTGAATGCGCATTCATAGTTCAAGTAATTAGCACATCAAACAATTAATTTCCGGTACACGACTGATCATTTTTTTTCCCGTTCCCCTTTTTTTGGGTCGCAGATCTCTGCGACTTGCGGGGAAAACTAGTCCCACTTATAATTAAAGCCTCTTAACTCAAGTATTTACTGTGGTACTAGGCCGAGAAATTAGCTGCCGTATACCTGGAGACTGCCTAGGCATTGGCCGATCGGCCGCTGTACAATTTTTAATGAACACTTTATTGATTTTTGCACACTTGGCAACGCTGCATTCGACTTTTTTAAAAGAATCTCCTTTCCTGATAGTGATAGCTCTTGTTGGTGTTGACGCCGTATATGTCCACTTAGATAACTTTTAGATGAAAATCCGCGTTGGCACTTATCACATTAGAAGGGCCTTTCTCTGGTATGCTTCTTCATGTGCTCCTCAAGTCTTGATTTATTTTTTGTATTTAACACCACAAAATGAGCAGTGATCATCTTGTTTTTTCTTAATTTCCATTTTCAAGTCGTCTACAGTTTACTCGAATTTTAGGCAATGATCAGAATATTTGAGAATACTGCCATGCCTAATTATTTGTGGCTGGAATTGTCTTTCAAACCGCACTGGCGTCGCATTTGGCTCTGTGGTTTTTCCTGGCAGTGTAGGTGGTGGATAGGAATCCAAGAAATCACCGTAGAGTTGTAGATTATTGTCGCTGTATGTTGTCCATATTGTAAATGCCGATACAGTATTTTTAGATGAATATAGGGTTGATTGTACGTGAACATGGGACAGGTGAGAGGTTGTCTCATCCACTGAATTCTTCCCTCCCTGTCCTTTCAATGAAAAATGTAACGGATGTTTTTCCCCGTCTATAACCAAATTTATATGCTCCCCAGGAAATACTCGGTATGTGTGCTTTTCATGTTTATAAGAAGGAGGATTCGTTTAAATTCCACGTCTAATGCATAAAGGCTTGTGAATTTCGATTAAAACATTCTATTTGCAAAACAGCCACAGGCGTTGGTAACGACCGCACATTCGTTTGGATTTCAATTATAATAAAGCTTTATTCTTTAAACTAAACTTACAGACAGGCAAGAAACAGTCGAATAAAGCATGAAGAAGTTTAGTAATATGTCACAATTTGTTTCATACAGTTTTGTATAATTTTAAAAGTTCCTTAATTAGAAAATTTCAACTGTAACCTTGTCAACACTACAACAGCCGTTTCTAACTTGATTCTATGCATCGCCAAGCCGACAGCACAACCGTAATTTACACTGCAATGATCGCAAACAGAATCTTCATCAAAAACAAACTTGGGGAAAATTGCTGCGTGAACTGTGCGTATGTGCTCTGAAGTTCTATTTTTACAATTGGACCCATAATGGCAAGCTGGGCATTTGAATGGTTTTTCGTCAATATGAGTATTTAGATGATTTGAAAGAGAGCTGTTGAATGTAAAGTGTTTAGGGCAGAGAGGACAAGGGAAAGGCCGGCCGGTGGGGTCGTGACTCCGCACGTGATGTTTCCAACTGAAACTTGAGATTGAAGTCCCAACGTAGCCACAGCCTTGTACAAGACAACTAAGATTTTTTTCGTGGGATTGCAAATGGCGCTTCAAAAACAGTTGGTTCCTCGCCTGAAACGTGCAACCTTGGTTTGGACATGGAATTCGCTGGTTGTGATTGGTCTTGTGATTCGCAATGTGTAACCGCATGTACGATTGATTAGCTCCTCGGTAATCACAGCGTGGACACTTGTAAGGTTTTTCCGAATGCACAAGTCTCTGGTGCTCGCTAAGCAAGTACCGCCGAGCTGTAGAGAAGCAGCAGTCTGCAAAGTTACATTTGAGTGTCTTCTCTGTGTGACGATGCAGAACATGCTTGGTGAGAACAACTCTGGTTTTACAGGTAAAAGTACATCCTTTAACACTACACCTGTATGGTTTCTCCTCCACGTGTTTAAGTTGATGTCTCATGAAGTACGCCTTGCTCGAAGCACAATAATTACACAGAGAGCAAGCAAATGGCTTGCATCCACCACAATGCATTCGGAGCTTATGACCTTTCAGGGCCCATTTTGTCTTGCCTTGAAATCCGCAGCTCTTGAAATCACACGCAAATGGTCTACACTTAGTATGTGTTGTACAGGGTGAGGCGTAATTCCTGTCTCATCGAATTATAGCTGTTTTTTCAAAACTATTCGGTAGTTCAACTTGAAATTTTTACCCAAACAACGTCATGATCTGCAGATGCAACGGTCAAAATTTCAAATTAATTTGATATCTTTAGCGCGCAGAGCGACACGAAGACTAACGAGCCACCAAGGGATGACATTTCGCTACTCACCGTCGCAAAGAATTAGCTGTAACCTCTGAAGGGCTGGCTCAAATTTCTGTTATTTTTTGATTCTGATACCTACACTCATAGCAAACAGCTCTGAATTTTTTCAAATTTAAAGAACTAAGGATGTTGAAGAAATTGAGGTGAGAAGTTACTGAAGTTGATCCTTGAAAACGCTGTTTTCAGCCAGCCTGGAAAACTTTTCCGTTTCCTACTAAGACAGAATCGAAAACAAAATATTTTTTCTGCTTATGTTGTTCGCTTTAGTTAAAGTAACGTCCGTCTAGCTTCAAACTGTAAAAAAATCAGCGGCGTATACACGATCCGAGGACATATTGTAATTTGTCCAATTGAGGGCCAAATTTTGTGTCCCATGTTGGATGCATGGCTACCCTAGCAAGATGCTGATAGCCTTAAACAGGGGAATATTTGTGTCAACTGTCCCTATTGTCAACTGCATAATCCTGGCAATTTAAAAATTTTAGGAGCGGACTGGTGAGTAACAGGCTTCCATCCGCAAGAGGGACTTTTTCAATGCCATGAACCGCGAAACGATATTGGGACACTTTCAATTTTCAGGTCAGAATCCTGGTCATAGGGACAGTTAACCAAAGAGCTGGTAATATTTTGAAAGACTGTAGTCTCACGTATTTAAAAATGGCCATTAGTTTGTTTTGGTGGCTTAGGACTAGTCTACAAAAAATGATTATTGTTAAAAAAACAGGGTGCGACCAAAATCCAAAGTACACTTATATTTCAAGTTGCTGTGCCCTCCCTGGATAACATATCATCAAGTAAGCCTGGTGGCAGATACTCCAAGGTTTGATGTACACATTAGTGCCACAAATAGTAAAAATTGTGCACACTACTGAAAATTAAAAAATCCTAAGTGCAGAAGACATTTTCGATTTCAACAGGTGGAACGGTTTTTTCGCAACACCAAGTTCGTTGATTAATTACTATTTCCCAGTTATTTAGCGTGGACCCTTGATAATTTAGCAGAGTTGCCTTGATGACCTTACGTGTTTGTCGGAAAAAATTCAACAAAATCATACTACGAGTTTTGCTACTATAGCTAGTCAAAAGTATGGGACAGGAATTACGCCTCACCCTGTAGAATGTTGAGAGAGAGCCTCTTTGGTCTTCCCGCGATAGCCACAGTTCGGGATTTGACATAAAAATTTCAGCTCATCCTTGTGTTTGTGGATGTTGTGAATCTGAAGTGCGTAGTTTGTCTTTGCGGCGTATTCACAATTTGGATGCTGACATGAAAAAATTCGTTCGCAGGTGTGTGATCGTACATGGCGCTCCAATTCGGATTTTTTATGTGCTGCATGTGAACAGAATGAAGTCTTTTTAGATTTTTTTTTGCTTGAAAGTCCACTTTTACACGTACCACAATAGAATGTCATTTCAATGTACGTATGCTTCTTCATGTAATTCCCAAGTTTGAATTTTTGTTTGCACTTAAATTCACAGAATGAGCAGTGATGATCCTGATTTTTTAAGATTTGCCATTATTGGAATGTCTACGGATAATTTCAGTTACTTACTTACTTGTGATAAGGACGGAAAGTTCTTTCGGTGAGAATTCTCAAGATTACTCACACCCAAGCAAAGTCACAATGACGTGAGCTTACTGCAATGAGCACCGTGACTTGTAAAGTTTGTCTATTGAATGCACTGCACTGATCTTCACTACAAACTTTCTCAGCTGGAAAACAGGTGTGTGAATGAGAACAGGTGGAAGCATATGCATGTGATTCTCAATGCACAAGACCTTGAAGTTGAGATGTGATGGCCTAAGGGCTTGAGACAATGAATAAGAAACAGATGATTGTACTACACAGCAACAATAAAAATCCCTTCAATCAATCTTACAGCAAGCGGGTGGAAAACTGGGCACCGCCGCCAATGACCTACCATTTGACCTCTGATTTGCATTACTTATAGCAGGCGTTAGCGGCCTCAGTCATCTCTGTAGTCTTAAAGCGAAAATTGCAAATTAGCCTTGTCCCGTGTGCAATGTGTGTGCAGCTGTGACCACAAGCGTCCTCGTAATTACAACTGAAAACGCATCTCATGTTAACTGTCTGGGATTCTGTCTGAAATCTCACCCACACATACTCATAGTAATAGCGAAGTAACATTCCTAACATGTGGATGACCCAATATTAATACAAGCCAACGCAAAACTCCATGTTGATTCCAAAATTAATTGTCCCAATTTTGCGACATAAGCTGCTGTAGAAAATGAATGAACAAGAAGTCGGGGACATGATTCTCATGGGAACATGGACCATCAGGTCCTGGACACGCCTATCAAAGGAGCGGACACGCCCTTGAATGATACACTGCACTGGAGCTTAATACTTTTAAAGTAAATAAGACACGTAGGACAACTGCATCAATCATCTCTATCTGTTGTTGTTGTGTGAAATTATGCCGAAATAACGTCCAGCATGACAAAATCGGTAGATGTGTCAAACTTTACCTTTACCGTGCATATATTGTGTGCAAATTTATTTTAACGAAACTTGGCTTTTTAGACAAAGAATACTACAGCTACAGTGAAATAAAGTTAAAGCAGAATACATGAGAAAAAATAACAGGACAAAATATTGATAACGGTGGAGGAATCAATTTTCAGGCAAAACCCGTCAAGTCAGTCAAGTCCAGTGTTGATTATCTAGCTTTGAATTACCTTGTCGTGCATGACAATTAAAGTTACTTCTATTAATGAAACGAAGTAACTATCAAGTTGGACAAAGAAGATTAACAACTGTTCAGAGGACTTAAAAATGTGGAATTTGGTGTAGGAATCGATTTTCAGTGGAGTCACCTAGAATTGACAGTCCTTGGAAATCGAGTTGACAAGTACTTTCAGTCGTATTAAAGCCACGTAGGCCTAACTGAAGCAGTCATTTCTATCTGAAACCGGGCGCACGTATAATGCCGAAGAAATCAACTAGCCGCAGAAAAGGAATTGTACGAAGTATTCCAAGGCACCGTGTTGCTGGCAATGAAATTGCGAGGAAGCATGAAGGGGAGAACCATGGGGCAGAAGTTTCTGGGTGTCTTGGTACCAGTCGGTCCAAATATCTTTCATTTGGTGAAAAAAGTTCTCCTTGAAGAAAGAATCTCCTTGACTTGCTGTCAAAAGTTTCGTTTGATCGGCTTTACGCGCACACAGTATGGTCATTTCGTCCCGTTGAGCCGAATGGCCCAAATTTGGCACTACATTGCCATAGTCTTTGGTCTTGCATTATGCATGCAAAGAACCTGGATGACGCTCCGAGTATTTTTATACGAAGAACTTCGGATGGAGTCTTTCATTTGTCTAAACGTAGCCATGATTGACATTGTAGCTTTCGCATTGGGCGTAGGAGTCGTAATGAGGCCCAAGGAAACCATGGATTTGTATAACAGCAGGGCACATATTTCAGCTTCTCTTAAAAAGATTGATCCCAGCTTCACATTTCATCCACTGGACAACAACTCAGCATGTTTGAAAATCTTCTTTAGTATATTGGTCGGTTACGGTGTCGCCTTTGCAGTCGCAGTTTTAAGTCTAATTGTTGATGAATCACCAATTTTCTTTCTCCCCATGGCAAGGAACTTCGGACTGCTACCTGTAGGCGTTCTTCCGAACTGGGCGTGGCAACTCATGTTCGCGCTATTGGAATGGCTCAGGGTCCTACCGTTCACTCTGATAGCACCATTTAGTGGCAATTTCCTATACATGGCGAACGGTGCCCTTGACATCTACTTGCAAAAGCTTCGGTAATATGAGCTACATTCTGTTTCTGTCAAATGAATCCGAAAAATACTTATGATTTTGTTTCCTAAGCGGGATAACAGTATGCTCTATGAAATCCCGACGCATATTGGAGCAGATGTACGTGCAACTGGAACTGTTTAACCGAATCGCTCAAGTATGGATCCGATTTTTCTTTCCCCCATGGCTCTTTGCGCTTTCAATTGGAGCAATCATCACGGCCTTTGTGAGCATCCGCTATACGGAACTACCGCTGATTGTCTATCTCTTTTTTCCATACGTTGGGTCGACTCTGATGCTAATTATATTTTGGTAAAGCTACGATATGCCTCGTGTGATTCGAGCATCGGAGGATGTTTTGGGAAAGTTGTGGCAACATCACGCTCCATATTTTCAAGGAATGACAAGAGCCAAGCGAATAGAAAAGATGAAGAGGTCAAGAGCTATGAGACCTTTGGTGTTTTATCTGGCTGACTCTGAGTTTTCCGTGAACCTCCCCGTCAGCACTTGGGATGAAATACTCAATCAGCTTGTATTTCTCATCTTGTCTCTTTAATTACGCACAAAGTTTGTATTTACTTATTAAAGCTCGTTCTATTCGCCTCGGTTGTAAATACAAACACTTCAGACAAAATAATAGCCTATGTGGAAGGTCCATGTCAAAACTCTCGAGTGACTCATTATTGGATGGAATATACTGCAAAGAAATTGTTTTGTAGAAAATCTTGAAGCACTAGCAAGAGCACACTTGTAGTCATTTGTCCACGTGCATTACTGTGTGTCCATTATTTCTCATTATGGCTTACCTAACGAGAGATTTCTCGAGTATCTCATTTTCACAATGTAATTTACAGGATTTCAAAACACTTTTAAATGACTTTATCCCTTACACTGAAGCTGCCACATCAGAGTTTTATTATTCGCTTAAATTGTATTATTAATTAATTTGAATAAGTAAACTATGTCTTTATGACACGACGCCATTTGAAATTTTCGCCTCCATGGTCTCACGTTAACTTGTCCTCCGTTCTGGTGACTTTGGGAAAAAACAACAAATTCGACTATCGAAAGATGTCAGTCTTAAGCTCAGACAGCCAACCAACACTTAGCTATCAAGTTGATCCATTACTCAACATCTCGCCTTTGATTGACCTCTACTCAGAATGTCTAACGCATGTAGTTGATACTAGTGGTGTGTTCCACCTGCCAGCTCACAAAAGCCCAATCACACTTTCTGAAAAAGTCATGATCAATCATCATAAGCAATACAGTTACTCTTACCAAAAGAGTTTTGCTGGAGTCAGATCTCCTCGATGTCTGCTTACTGTAGCATCTTTTTTCGTCACCTGGAATCAAAACCCAGGAACTCTCCTAAAGTACATGAACCCAATCAGCTATAAACCATTTCGACACCAAAAAACTCCCATTAGAGATTTTGCAGTAGTTTACCCCCAATACTTAATGATAATCACTAACCAAAGCGCCCGTTCTTTTGAACAGGGACTTAAGTCCATAGGAAACTGTCCTTATCACCAGCCTTTATTATTTGCGCTCACCTTGAACAAGGATTTTAAAAGTTTCCCAAGAGTCCACGCTGACTTTATTCAGAAGGATTTAAAAGGTTTGGCGTTCAACTGCTCTACTTTTGAGTCCTGTAAAAATAAACTAGAACGCTCGATAGCGGTTTTTGGAAAACTAGTCCACGGATCCTGGGATTATATTACTCATTTTGGTGCTGGTACTACCGACGGGCATCCGTTTCAAAGAGAAATGCCAAGTGGCAAAGACGGAGCAATAGGCAGCTTCATACTTGGACCAAGAAGTCAGCGCTTATTGAGATTTGTTAAAGTCAGATGTCCACCAAAAATCAAACAAAACTTTGATGGATTTGTATTCGCACCGACGGAATTGATTCCAACTGGGAGCACCGCTGTGGTCAAATTTGTCACGACGGCTGGAGTCTTTGCCCCAAAATCCTCGTTCCGTGTCTATTTCTCACCATTCTTTCCAATGGTCTGGCTTGGTACTCTCATATCTGCAGGTTTCACTATGGCAACGATATTTGGTGTCTTTCGAATGCAAGGAGAAGTTGGAATTGGTACATTGAATTTGACTGTGGAGTTGACAACTTGGATATTTGCTGCGGCAATTGGTCAGTACAAACATTCAGGTATCCCGTTGATTTCAGGGCGCTTGTGGAGAGGAGTCATCTGGGTTGTTGTGCCTGTGGTTGTTGCATGGTTTATTCTGTCTACGTTACTTTTCAATATTTATTCTGCCATTTTTAGCTCAGATGCAACCACACGTTTTTACTTCTTTACAAACTACACGGAATTTTTACAACTGCCCCTAAATACCTCAACTTATATTTTGTCGAACGAGTCTTACATAAAAAATTATCAAGCACGAGGTCCAGTTAAGGACTGCGTTGTATCAGAGGTAGGAAAATTTTGCCATTTCCACGAAAATGTACCTGCTTCCTGCACCATTTATTTGGCCATTTTTTACGCGACCTTACGATCCACATTTATTGCAAAAACGTACACTGAGGACCCAAAATTCCGACACATCCGGCAGCGTATGGAAGATGAAGCGGTGAAATTGGAGAATCTCCTTAAGAAATCTTCATTGCTGTGCGCCAATGCCGAGTCCCTTAGCCGTATCATTCTTGAGTCAAAGGTGCCGCTGGCTTTTCTGATAAGTGACCACAACTTTTCAAAGTACTGGAAGCTTTTTGTCCAAGTCATGCAAAGAAATCGGAATATTAAGGTGGCGAACAACTTTGGCAACGATGATTCATTTCTCTCTGAGCCAGTTATTTTTGACGTTACCAGTGGAATGCATCCCTCGTTAAAAGGCTCGGTCTTTGCACGCATGAAAATTCTGTTGAGCTCAGGAATCGTTGGTTTGTATCAGAAATGGCATCGCATCAAGTTTACTGATGGTGGTCTACTGCAAGACGCGAAGAAACTTCACACGGAAAACAAGGTTGATCCTTTGTCCTTTGACAACTCTGGGACATCGTGGGTTTTTCTAGCTCAGAAATTTGCTTGGCTGGTAGCTACAGGGATATTTATTTTTGAAATAATTGTTAAGTTTTGTTCTTGGACATATTAGCTTAAGGTTCCATTATGCTCGTGTTATGTAATTGTGTTTGAGTGCTGAATAAAGTTGTTTCAGTACGTTCGTGTCTTTGCAGTCTACGTCAAGATGCCCTTAGTTAAAAATATTCATCATATCGTCATTTGATAGCTGTGACAGCGGAACTTGACTTTAATGTCAAAGCTTATTCAAGTTGCAGGATATGGCAAATAATACAAGCAAATCCTTGTTTCACTAATCGGACATTTGACCATAAGATGGCCTTCAGCCAGATTAAATTCATGCTAATCAAATGCACTGAGCGGTGCAGAAATAGTTCTGTTCATTCTTTCACACCGACAACTGTTCATCATTTCCCTCAAGCGCAATAAACATGGAAGCAGACGGCGGAGTAACCAAAGAATTTCTTGAGAACGTCCTTAAAGGCCTTGTTACTAAATTTGTGGTGAGCAAAGGCTCAAATGTAGGTGATGGCTATTTGTGTAACCTTTTTTCGGTCGACGTATGGCTTCAAGAGCAATCTGAGCCTCTATCTATTCTCATCAAGTGCTTTCCAACAAACCCAGTGAGGCAAAAAATAATTGATAGTTCAAGTGTGTTTGGCAACGAACTCCGAATGTACGATACAGTCATACCAGACCTACTAAAGTTCCAAGAAGAACAAAATGTGACTGAAATCCGACTTCCATTTGCTCCTTTCTATGTGTTATAAACTTAAGATTAAGGGAGCAAGTGAGCAGGGAGCGAGAGCAAGAGAACGGAAGAGAGCAACCTTAAGCGGTTATGTGAGCATGAGAAGGTCTGAAGACCAACTAATCTCTTTTACTAAAGATCCGTGATTTATACTAGAACATTAGCACAGCAGTAATAATGACAATTATGACAATCATAGTTTAGCTATTGATCATATTACAAACAATGTCAAAACAGTCACCATCACAATTCTTAACACTATGCAGGCCAGGAAACACCCATTGAAAGACGAACTGGTAAATGATTGCTCGTAAAGGAAACAATCTTAAAAGTTAATCAAAACTGCAGTGATTGACCATGAGATTTCACTAATTTAGGACCAACCAAGCAGCTGGACAATTATTTGGTCATGACAGACCACGAATAAATTCTGATTCTGATTCTGATTCTGATTCTGACAGACCTTCGAAAAAAAGGCGGATTTCGCCTTAGGGATCGATTTGAAGGCCTTGACTACGACCACTTCAAGCTTGTCATGGAAGGACAGGCCACTCTTCATGCCGTTTCGTGGGCATTCAAACAATCAAAAGGGAAGACATTAAAGGACTTGTACCCAAGGCTCTCTCCAGAAGGATTCTCAAATACATTTGATCAGTTCTGGTTTGGTTTTGGAAACACAATCGACAAGGAAATAGCTGCGTTCAAAGGTGAGCCACGTTTATTTGAAGGCTTGAGGCAGATTAAAAAAATTGCCACGCCAGTGGCTCGCTTATATTGGTCTCTCCCATTGAACGAGGACGAGAAGTATCTCAATAAAGACAATATCGTCAAAACTGTGGGAAGGATTGTGGATAACGAAGGTGAGTAGTAGCAATACATGTAGCTGTCTAACTATCAACCGTGGTCCTAGTATATTCTGGACCTTTACAGAGCCCTGGAGCGTCCTTCGTCATGCCGACTGCTGGATCAACAACCTCCTCTTCCGCTATGATCCCATAACACTTAAACCCGTGGATGTAGTTTTTATTGACCTCCAAATATGTCACGAGGTCGATCTTTTAGGCGATATTGTGTACAGCATGTACATAAACACGCAACAGGACATGCGCAGGAAGCACCTCCAGTCCCTTCTGTATGTTTACTACGACACTTTCACATAAGTTTGTGAACGCTTTGGTGTTGAACCGTTACCAGGCTGGAGCTGGGAGGAGTTCAATCGGCGTTTCTACCGAGCGCAAGCTTTTGGAACTAGTATGGCTGCAGCTATTCTGCCCATGTCTCTCAAAGGCTCTTCTGAGCAGAAAGATTTGGACACAATAAACATGGCAGATGACTGTGAAGTCGATGAGGAGAGTATGAAGAAGCTTGTAGACGAGATCATGGGAGCGAACTTTGAGGATCCCGTGCTCAAAGAAAGACTTAAGGGTGTCATTGAGGATGGGCTGGATGCAGGAGTTATTTAGTTTTAGTTTCTGGATTTTGTGAAATTATCCGGTGTAGAAATGCAGAAATACAGACACTCACTGGACTTCTGTGTTTGTTTGTTGCAGACATGATTGCAATCTCTAAATATCCTCGAGATGAGTAATCGCAGGTCCTATAGAAATAAAAATTTCAGTTCACTTGCACCTCATTAATGAATTAAGAAACATAAGATTACTTTATAAAACGTTGCTAATACTTCCATTGGGAATGACTGGACGACTCCAATAGAAATACATTAGCAAGGTTGGGCTGATGATTACAGCCTGTAATACTCTTTCAAAATTGTTCAAGAAAAACACGACAAAACTCTAACAAGTACCATACACCAGCTGCTTTCCTCGTTTGACCACTGCATCGTCTTTATTTTTGACTGGGCTTTAAAGAATGACTACGATTCATGGACCTCAGCAAACTTTTTCCTCTTGTACTCGGAATCTATGAACTGTGCCATAGTTGTAGATAGTTATACGCAATCCCACAACAAATCTACTAACAATGCTCGATTTGAATTTCCTGGGACCTTTTGGGAACCGCATCCACTGTTTACAAAGCATGCAACAACTCTCATAAATCTTTACAGTGAAGCTGCAACCTCAACCGCCATCAGAGGTAGAACCACTGTGGGTCTTGCTAAAATTATATGGAGATATAATACACCGTTCAACCATGTCCTGATGTTCATGGACAACGGCCTCTTCTCCTCTTTACATGCCAACGCGTTCACTGATTTTGCTATCATTTCCTCACCCTCAGCTTACACTCTGATATTGGATGAGAAAGACATTCATGTGATTGGATTTGCACAAGCTGTTCAATCAGCTTCGTACTTGTTTACTGTTGACATCCCTCACGTGGCACAAATTCAACGACTACACAAAATCATTCACAAGGACCTTCAAGGAGCTGTTGTATACGTTTATCTGGGAAATCCCCGAGTATTTTGCGCTGCTACCTCAAAAGCTGTATTAATACCGAATGAGTGCATCATGAACTTGGTTGTTGAACACTTGAACCTGACATTTTGCGATGTTTTGCACCAACGATGCATCGGAAGAGCTATAGGTTACAGTTCTGCATCTGGACGTACGGTGACCAAAGCTCATACGCGAAACGATCAGATGAATTTAGATTTAGTTAATTATGCTGTTTGCTATTTGGAATGCACGTTCATTTGCATTGTTCAAACTGAAATGATGGGCTGGAGAGCCTTTGTAAATGCTTTTGGTCCATCCACATGGGCTGTCAGTGTTGTGGCACTCCTGATCGTCATAGTAGCAGTAGCTGCCATGTCCACAAAGACAAGTGCCTCGATGTGGACAAAATTGCAAGCATCCACTGTAGTCGTCGCCCTGCTGCTAATTGATCGATTCTACGAGAACCACCAAATAATACGATCGGGTACAAGGCAGACTTTGCTGGTAATTACTTTATGGGCATTCGCAGCTTTGCTTCTTGGAATGTGCTACAGTGGGAACATGGTGAGTGAGCTGACATCGCCTTCTCTACCGGCGGTGCCTCGTGATATGCAAGAGCTGTCACAGGTAGAGTACCCAATATTCACAACAGCGTCAATTCATCAGTCATTCAA
>JAQIWI010001090.1:0-19138 GCA_034698825.1 Deuterosminthurus bicinctus | reverse complement strand
TTCGGGCACCTTGTACTGCGAAAAGAGCAACAGCTCCCGTCAGGTCTTACTGATCGCAACTGTATGCGTGATTGCTGCCTCTACATGTACGAGAATTATTAGGGGGTCAAAAGCCATAATCATAAAAGGATGACACCTGGTCCGGAAAATCCGTTATCTCTGCATTGAAATAGTGAGGCATAAACGAAGCTCTACTCAGAAAATCACCTCACTAGCCCTTGCACACGTCAATGACTTCCCGACTTCACCCCCTCCCTCCAACATGCTCATCCGTAGCGGCCAGCTGAGAGTTACATCAGATTTAGCAGTCACTGCCAAAGGATGCGAGCATACTTCCGGCATTTGTTACAACCCCTAAATCGGTAAGATCGGTGCATGTATACTAGTTCCTCACTTTCTCAACCTAGCTGTTGGGTACGTCACTTAATGAGACACCGGACGCTTAGCTCCCCTCAGCTCCATTCCTTCGTTGACGAAGCGGGAGAGTAGTCAATTACCTACATTGCGCACCTGCCATCCTCCACTTTTGACACCGTCATCAGTGAGTGAATCAATGTGCACCCCCGTTGGTTATCTGATCCTGTCCCTACATAACTCTGACTCATTCTGGCTTTTGTAAGCCTCCGGTTTCGGAGGAATAATGTACGAATCTTCCGTCAACAACTCTTTACAAACAAACCAGAGCTTCTCACTGTGAGTATACGACAAGGGTGGAAATCAGGGGGAATTATGAGACAATGGTAAGAATAAAGGGCTTCCGATTGACTTGAACTTGTAGCTCTTACCTTCCGTACCATGCAGAACTTCATGGTCTAGTCCATCCTCCTGAAATAAAAGAGGATCAACAATGAGCCCGGTTGTGTGAACTTATCTAATGAAGAGTACGGTCTTCCAGTTGACTTAATAATAATTAGTTGCAATGAATTAAGGCGACTAAAAAAGGACCGCACAGCAAGGGCAAGCTAAAGGAGATTCGTTGAGTACACAAACAATAATTTAAGGTTTACCTTCTTTGAAATGGAACAAGTTGATTTGTTTTCTGTAAAAACAACAAAAATAATTGAATTAGCAACGAGTCTGTCCTCAGGGCATGTCAAAGAGCCTAAACCGCAGTGGCTTTTGAACGGAGAGGCTTATTGAAGGAAGATTTAGTGGGGAAGAAAACAGCGGGGTGCTTGCATGGACATGAGATGCAACAAGAGGAGGGGTTTGTAAAAGTTGCACAACAAAACGAGTGCGGACGGAAAAGAGTCAAGTGAAGTGGATGAGCAGCCAGATAAATGTCCTCTGTCCTCTCATCACATCCCTACAAGCACTTAAGGGACAACTATCATTCCCCTTTTTCATCCTCAAGTTTTCATGATAAAACATGCAGTTTAACAAGTACCCTACCCACTTGGCAAAAGCAATCCTCTTGAAACTTTGAGAATTATTCACTTTAAATGCCATTAATTTAATGCACAACTGAGCTTTCTCAGCATACTGAGCATCGCAATTAGATTGAAATGACTGACTCTCCTGAAGCTTTGAAAAGAAGTTAACAGCTCATTGACTCGGAAATTTATAAAAATTTTCATATCGTCTAAGTACCTTCATCACAAACGTATTCATCTTCAAGGGGTAGAGAATCTTCATCTCCAGTTCCATTCTGAAAGGAAAGACAAAAGAAAGAATGATTGAACACCAGTTTAACCTCTTGACTCCAGCCGCATATCATCGTCAAATTAAACAGCGCACTCAGATCCACTACGCAAGTCGTTTAACTTGCTTCACTACACCAATTCATTTCAAATTAATCCTCTTCATGTCTCCTTGGGGTGATGGGAGAAAACAACACTCCAGTCTGCTTCCCTTTCCCATCTTTTCCCCCAATCTCCACCTCATATAACTTCTCTCCCTTCACGCATTCCCGACAGCGGATCGTTTTTCTAACTTAAAACAACAAGTCTACAAGAGAGTGTTGGAAATCGGAGCACGCTGGACAGTTGTGGCATGGAGTAAACCTGGCATTTATCAGAGGAGGGATTTTAAAGAGCCGTTGCCTATACTATACTGTGCAGGAGTGAAGAGGACATTGTTGGCTCATTCCAGGTCGTCCAGGTGTTCGTCATAATGATTGCTTATGATAGGGTTCCCAAGAGTCAAGTAGTCGAGTCTGTTTATCCACTCGGGATCTGCGGGAACACAGGAAGGGCGAGTGATGCCTGATTTGATTTTCAAACCTGTGTCTATAATTCGTAGACCGAAATAGGGGGAGCAATTCGTTTGGCTGACCGCATGGGTCGCGGATTTGATTCCTATGAGGAGTTTGCGTGTCAACTGGGAGTAAATGAAGGAGACACCGCGTTGAGAGAGCTGAGAATATCAAGCTGAACGGCGTCAAATTTTTCTACAGTGACCAAGTGATTGGGAAAGAAGAACAATTGAAAATAATCCTGTGAGGAATAATTAACTCCGTCCCTTATGCGAGGTAGCCAAAGGTTACAGTGGCCGTGTGCAGAGTATGCATGATGACAGAGACCCTGGTTTGTTACGTGTAATCACCCCTACTCTAACAACAACATTCGTCACCCCAACAATATTAAATATTCACGACTAACCCCTCTGGTCACCCGATTGCGTTTCCTCAACCCACGCGTGCTTGATCCCTCCTATGATTATACCTGAACCTGCTCCTCTGATGATATCAAAGCACTCCCGATTATTTGCCCTAAAAATGAATAAATTCATTGCGAGAGCTCCTGGCTGTTCATTTTGGTGAAAAATCAGCTCGCTAGGAATCAGTTAGGGACGTTAATAATTCACATATTTATTGACTTAATACTGTCATAATTGTCTCATCTTACAATCGTTCAGTGCGTGTGACAATCTTCCGTGCACCTTCACCGGGTTTTGTTTCAATGACCAGACAGTTATCGCTATCAACTTCATAGTGAGCAAAAACGCATAATCGATGACAATCTGTCAATAAGTACCTGAACTAAGATGTGAAATTCGCTTGCTTTCACAGCCCTTCGCTTTCGTCTCATTGAGAACAAGCTTGCTGGATGTGAACAACTTGTGTACAATAAACTTTTGCACTTTAGAGGGACAATGGTTAAACTTGCTGTTAAGAATTATTCAGCACAATTGTGCGAATTAAGAACAAAAAAAATATTGTTACTGGTGACACAAAATAAATACACACATGATGATGTTGATATTTTTGAAAAAAATAAGCACTTTAACTTTGGTATATAATGGAACTGTGTTGGCCTTGGCAACCAGATTTTGATGAAGTAACTATAGAAGATTATGAAGTGGGAGCACTGGTAATAAGATAAAATATCGAATTGCTGGGGCAAGATGAGTTGGGAGTGGAGGCGGATAGGGCGAGAATATTGATGGAATTGGTGCGAGAGACTGAGGAGAGTGAAGAAGTGCCTGGTTGGAGCCTTCCTATCATCTTCAATCTGTTTGTCTGGTGCAGTCGTGTTGAGGGATTCCGTAAGGCTTCCTCCAACTTCCTATCTGATCTATTGGTAAAGGCAAAAGGATGGAGCATCTGAAGCTCCCGTCCAACCTTAATATCCGTCAGCTCCACCTCCTATCTTTACCCGCCTATCCGATTCCTCTGCTCCGCTTTGAAGAAGTTCCTCCAGACATACGCAGACACTGAGCTCTCCCATAGCACTTGTCTCCTTCCCAAAGACTATCTAACTCGTCTATGATCTTCCACCTACAATCTCAGCCCAAAGCTGAAGAAACTCAAGATGCGCTGCTACTCCGCTATCAACGCACCCAATTGGAACTGGCATCATCATCATCATCATCATTTTGATCTTCACCCATTGTACGAAACCCACGCATACGACCATCTTCACCATCTCCAATGCTACAAACCAGACATTCTCATTGAACTCAATGGAATTGTGAAATTGTCTTAAAATAAAACACCTTGGAAGGAAAATTTCAACAGTTATAACAAACAAGCTTCTTTCTCATCTGCAGCAACAGCATTACAACCGCACAAATCAGCTTGACAAGTTGAAGAAGAGGATCTAGAGCCTTGCGTGTGAAAAGGGATGCATACATGAGTTGCCAAGAATGTGAATTTTACACGTTTCCATTCATTCAAAGAGATAATCCCATTCTGTAGAGGGATCCTACAGTGAAGCACAGGGTCACTGTGGTAAATGAACTTATTGTGAATAAGCCTGCGGAGAGCTTGCACAAGCAAGGAGCAAGACCCAAAACGGAGGCAGATGATGAAGAGATAGCAAGGATGATGATGAGGAGGGACGGTGACAGGAGGAAAGAGAGTCTCCGTGTGCCATAACATCCATGTGGATTATGTGTTGGAGATAGTGATAATGATGTGCTTACTGCGCCTCTCTGAATTGAATAATTTCCATTATTCATGCTGCATTATTCCTCCGCGTCGATCCCTTATTATTGTGTGTGTTTGAGGAGAAGAGAGCCAAATGCTGGGATGGATTCTTGGAGGCACTTTGATGTGAATGAAGAGATTGAAAGGGAAACGGAGGATTTTTTGTGCTCATGACATCTCAATCGGACACTTTTGGACAAAAGATGGGTCCCAGGTGGATTCCTCTTTGTCAACAGGCGTTGATCCGTTATTTGCTTCCCATTTCTCCACTTTTCATCCTGCCTTCCCAAGGAGCGTCCATTTAAAACTATTGGACAGGAGCATAAGTATCTGAAAGTGAGGAAGGCCGAGTGCGAGTCTTCTTTGCCAAGACCTGGATCATTCGTCACATGCATTATGCGCGTTGCCTTTCTATTCCAGCACTCGTTCAATTACAAATACTACTCCGGCTTCACGCACAACACACATAATAAGAGACACACAATAAGAGGACCCTTTTGTCTGTGTATGCATACAGTGAAAACCTACAACTGCCTTACCGACAATTGTCCCGGGGTCGTCTCCAAATGATGCTCCTATTATCTCATTTGGGGCTACATAGGACATTGCATTCTCCGTCTTTACCCCCGCTCACTTCCATGGGGCATCCTATTTGTCTATGGACCTACACACCGCCACCATTTCATCCCTTCATTTATGAAGACATGCACAAAAACATTGTCCCAGCCCGAGAAGTTCACACTAGCAGCATGTGTCCATCCCATCATGCTCACACATATCCTCAGTGTGTTTACAACTTTTGCCTTACACTGCGTCCTTTTAACACGTTAGCACCGAGTCTCCAACATCACCGTGACAAAAGAAAAGCTCTCTCAATGAGACTCTCTTCCGGTTGCCAGTACGAACGAACGGTAAAGAGAGGAAAAGATGTCCGTATCGTCTCCATTATCTTTCTCACATTCCATCATGTAGTACATACAAATATGAAAATAACTGCGTTGTCCCTTCAGCATCCAATATTTCCAAATTCAATCACAAGTAAACAAAGAACAAAATTTCACCTTTGCTTTGTCATCGATACATTCTTCAGTGTCCTCGAAATCTGCAACAAGAAAAAAAATCACCATTGAGAAGAAGGAAAATTGAATTAAAACTGATAATACATTTAGTTAGCAGGCGCTTAAATCGTGACAAGTTCAGGCGCACATAACATCACTTAATGCAGTCATGATAAATCATGTAAGGCTTAACATTGAAATAGAGTTGTGAGGGATTTCGGAAGATGAAGAGGACAGAGCGATTGAGGATGAGGGAGCCGTGTGTAGTATTGATAAGCAGCTAATAAAGTGGCCTCAAGTGATGCGTCCCCACTGACTACTTTGCGCATTAATTAGATTTGTCACAAGTATTTTATGATGTGAGGGACGACGAAGGGACAAATACATATGCTGCTGCTACTCCTTCTAAATGTAATAATAATGAATGGGAGCATTAATTCATGAGTGACGTTGGAGGAGAAGGGAGGAGCGGATCTGAAAGTGATATGAGGTCAGAAAGCACGTACGTGTCTTTGGGGTGAATTTGCTCATCTTGGAATGAAGCAACAAGCAGGAATTACGCTGCTGACAATGACAATGGCTCGTTTCTAACCATAAGTGCCTCAATTTACACGCTTTTCTCTCCTAAAGCAACAAGGATACATATACATGGGAGAGTGTCATATTACTCTCTCCACGGCTTCTCTTTTCCTTTACCTACAGTAAAAATATATAGGAAAGACCCCCTGATAAAAATCCAATCCGGCTCACCAGCATTATTATGACGCTTGCTTGAACAAGCAAAGTGAAAGTGTTCCCCTTATGCTTCGCGTGCGCCCATGTGCTTTTTTCCTCACAGAGTCAAACGTGGAGGGAAATTATGAGGAAATCATTGATGATGAGGATATTGGAATGAGAGAGACAGAGAGAGAGAGAGAGCGAGCTATACGGTTGCGTATGCCCAACGTCGTTCCTGCTACACTCGCTCCTTTAATGAATCGGAAACTTTTTTCCTTTTTCTGAGAGAGGAATGAACAAGAATTGTCCATTTAGAGATATGGATTCATGCAAGGACGAGGGGTTAGCATCAATAAAGATGTCTACTGCACGTGTTGCGTCCTCTTCATCCCGATTGCCTCTGCCCTCCTTTTCCTCTTCGCGTCTCCTCTGTGTCTGGCTCTGTGTGGAGATGATATATTATCTTGTAGAACATTTCATTACCTTGTTTCAGCTCCCGATCGGAGCTCATTTATCCCTAACATGCCTGCAACTGACTTCCTCCACATTCATCCCATAAAGCGAATCAGATTCTAACAGCCACCCCAACCTAACCCCAACTCGCGCGTCACTTTTCTTATGTTCTCACCATCGGCGTTCAACAACTCGCAGAGTCATCCGTGTACTCCACAGTATGAAATCATATTTTCATTCTAAATATCACTCCATGCGTCCACTCATCCTGCCGCACTCACGGCCATACCCTCTAAAAACATATGGACGGGAATTAATTCTTCCCTGACACTGATAATATGAGCCATTTAAATACGACTTGATTTATACACTTTCACACTACTACCTGCAATAATAGTGCGACGACCTTGCACTAATCAATCTGCCGAGGTGAATTATAAGGCAGCGTCCATAGTGTAAGCAATAAACGCCTTGTTTACCTCAAGTTTGACCCGGACCCAGAATATACACTCGTGTGTGCCTTGAGTGAGAACAATCCAACTGTATTAGAAGCAACAGTAGTCGCAGCTTGGGATCATGAAAGAATTTAGAGAGTGAGATTGCTTGGCTGGAAATGCGGAAAAAAGGCGGGATGAACCCGAAATATCATCTTTAATAAATAGTTGACTCGCAGCCTCGAACAAATTAACATTTCAAATAAAGTTTCCCTTGTTTGACATGACTAATTAGTGAGGTTTAAAAGAGGAGTCCGTGAAGGGAGCCACTTGAAGCAGATGATATTTACCCTTTTTGACTCCATGTCCATATGCTTTTTCTCCCTCTCTCTCTCGCACACTTGACTCCAGGCCTTTTACTCTGATGAGAATATTAATTTTTAAATCCGCCTCCGGAGTATTTAGGAAGAGAGCAAGGTCCTGACCCTGGAGGACAAGGCAACACAAGGACGGGACTCGTTGGGATTCGCTTTACACTAAATCCCTCGAGTATAGAGGGATGGTAACGCCAAGTTTTTTCAGGCTGGATCCTCCTGTCTTTTCTCTATTATTATTGCAAACTTACAATCCAAAGTTAGCTTAGTCCCTAGAAATATAAATGAGAAATTCATGTGGGCTGTATCCTCGGTAAATTTTCCACGAGGTAGATAGTTAGAGCCCCGTCTTTGCCCGAGTGACTGCGGAGGTGTTGTTCAAGCTGACTCAGACCTTACCCATTTGTACGACAAAGTTATTATTGATGTTCATGTGAAGGAGACATTCATTCTGTCCTTTCAGCGTTCACAATATACTAGACGGTCGAGTAGTCCAGTGAACGCGTGTATATGCATTGGGAGGAGAGGATGAGGTGAGTTGGGAAATAATAAGAGAAAATTACCTTTGTGGTGGAGGAACTCATCTTCAGTAGCGGATGAGTCGCCGCCGTCCCCACTTCCATTCTGAAACCAAACAAAAATCCAAGTTTTATCGTTCCCCTTTCATGTCACCCCAGCACTATTGATCATCACAAGTGGACAATAACTCCTCAACTCCTCTTTCTCAGATAAGCCGTCCTAGGAAAATTATACTCAACCAAATTACAACTGACCCAGCCTTAGGTTACCTCCCCGTTGATACAATCTAAATACATACTTGAGTCTTACGATACCCTCGCATGTTCATTATTTACTCGGTTTCACTGAAGATTAATTGCACACTCGTGTGCTGGTATATACTCGTACAAATGATAGTTGGTATGTAAGACATCGGCCGGGGATCTATGTGCATGCAATTGATAACACGTAAGCCACTAACAATCGGTCATGTCTGAGTTTTTCGCATTAGACAAGAGAGAGCTTGAGGAGAGTGAATGCTGCTGTGGAGTGTAAGTGGGAAGTGAAAGGCGTGGAGACGATAAGCCACAGAGGGAAGTTTATGACACCGTGTGTATACCGGGATGGAGTGTTTTAATATGTAGCGCAGCTATCAGTTAGTCTGTACGTGAGGGGGGAGTGAGGTAGGTAAAAGGAATTAAGGTCGAACCCGGGTGTTACTTTGAGGGAGTTCTCGCAATGGACTTCATAATACTCAGCGAAACCTCATTATACACGAAGTGAAATCACGCGAAGCGGATACTGATATGCTCTCCGCGGACTCCCCGTTCTCTCTGTATTGCCACTCGCGAGTTACTCTACTGCCTGGCAGAGCACAATAGATAAGATGAACGACTGAAATCTTCCTGGTCATTTCCCGAGTTGAAGGCACTAAAACCGATTCTTCACTGTGATTATTCTGTCAGGTAAAAAATGTATTACGCTTCCATTGTAGCCTAATGAGAGAATCGCATGTGTGGCAAAAGTCAACAGTCAACACGAACTCAACAATTTGAGGACACCGTGGAAATAAATGAGTGGTTCTTTCCTACCTGAGCTTGTATTCTATTCCTCACGTACCCACCATTTGTTTCTACCAAGGCCTAACAACAACCACTTCTATCTAATGATGTGATCACGGCACGATCAACTTTACAGCTTAAACCCTCGTCCTCTTACCGATACAATTCCTCATATAAAATCCTCCATTCTGTCTACCCTCTTTCCCTCCCGGCTTCATATCAACGCTCTTTAACCGCAGCCAGATACACACCCGTGCTCTCGCCCCCAATTTTGCACCACCGATGAATTGACCTCCCCACTTCTATATACTACCTGTCTCACAGGCACACTGCGGAATTAAGGAATGATGACTTTGTACCTTATGACAATCATACTGATGTGCTGCATGTTACACATATGAGTACAAATAATTTTATATGCTTTCCAATAATGCATCACCATGGCAACTGCAACAATATCGACTTGAAAACCGATAAAAAAAATTCTGTTACGAAAGAATCCCTGCACATGCACTTTCGAACAGGTGAACAGAAGCAGCGAATTGGTTATATAGCTAAGCGAGTGGGGCGAATTTCCGTTTAAAAGTGCTAATAGGTCTGCCGGTGCACAAAGGCCACTGAACCAACAGTCAGTAGGCCACATTGTCCTTCGCACAAAAGTAGAGTTTTTTTTAGCTGTTCTCAGAAAAAAAAACTCATTTTGTTCACATGATCATGCAATTCCTGTCTAATTAGAAATTTATAAACAAAACCCATTCCATCAATTGTCGGCCCGTGTCTTCAATGCATATACATATACATACAATCAGCTCGTGCGCAACGACTGTAATACTGATTGTGTTGTTAGAAGTAATTCGAGGGATCCCCCTCTGTCCTAATTAAATTACAAGATGGTGAATTATTTGTTTACCTTAAGGGTAATGGCGTACGAATGTTTTTTCACTGCTCGGCCTTTGCGTCTCATTTTCGTTCAGCACAGGATTGAACAATGGGAACAAGGTGAACAAAGAGTTGATTGCATTTTCCAGGAGCCGGTTCGCAAACGAAGTCTAATGACGATAAGGCAGAGGAGACAAAAAGGGAGGACTGTATCTGTGATCTAAAAGTTGGAGAGATGCAGGTTGTGAAGTAGTCACGATGATGATGATGATGGTTGGGATGAAGAAGAGCGTGACGACGATAAAAGACGGAGGAGGAGGAGGAGGAAAGACATGGAATCTTATTGACAGGCTTTGCGAAGGAAAATGGAGGATCCAGGAAAACGACGAAAAGCTTTCACGGCGTCACCGACTCGAGACGAGATTGAAGCATTAATCACGCAAAAACACATTCGGATTCACTCACGTTCACTCACTATTAATGTGTGCGGTCTACAGTGTAGTGGAACGCATCACTGGAACCACACAGTCCTTGATCCTACAGCCTCACGTTATAGCATCCCCTGCCTTTGCCTTGCCTTCAATAAATGTCTTTGGCTCTTGCGGATTGTCACTCCTTTGTCGCACGGGGCTATTTGGAACTGAAGGACGGAGTGAGGCACTGTCTGCAGGGGAAGATAATCAAGAGGGCACATGTGGGACTGATTTGCCTATTAAGTTTGGTCATGGGAACTGGTTGAATGGCTGTAAGGAGTTTATATGAGCTAGCCCGTTGTTTAAAGGCAGCACGGCACTTTGGAATGAGTTTCCACTCACGTGCAGAGGAAAGAAAGGTGTGTGCAGGAGACAAAATGATACTCTCACCAAAGTTTCTTCGCTTCGAATCTGTTCCTTTGCTCTGCCTCCAATTTCCTATCTGATCTTCTGGCCAGCCAGTGCATGAGGATGGAACATCTGAAGCGGCTGTCCAACCTTAATACTCTACGCTCCACCTTCTATCTTTCCCGCCCATGAAACTTCCTTTCCTTTCTGTATAGCCTGTCTCCCAGCAGACTTCCACTTTGACTTTTACCATGAACAATTTCTAGAGTCCCCGAAATATCGTACTTTTATGAGAATATTAAAGGTAAAATCAATACAGAATGAGAATATGGCATGTCGCAGTGAGTTCTAGAGTAAGCCCATGCCTATACGCCATTACACAACTTAAACTCACTCTCACTTCACAACACTCGCCTCTTTGACTCACAGATTTGAATTGGACTCCTTTGCACACACCATTTCACTAAATACACAACACACTAATGTGACCTCACATACAGCGTCTTTTCCCCCACATTGCTCAGTACTCTTCCAGCAATGTCGTCTGTACATCAGCACCAGTTTATTTTACCGTCTCAATCCTTCCCTCTCAAGTATCGCTTTTAAAACTTTTAAGTACGCCTCTTCTCCCAAACATGTAACTGCTCCTTTGACTTTTTCACAGGTTTCATATCATCAAATCTGGCGAAACAAATGTACTGATAGTTTTTTCCGTTATTTCTGGAGAGGTTCTTTGCACATGACGTCCAAGATCCCTATCATCCGCATGCATACGTCTCAGTCATGTCATGTGAGAAGCATGTGAGAGAGATTGTCATGTCCTGTCGAATGCGTTCTGATTTTATTATTATAAAATATACTATGCAAAATAAGTTTGCTCATGATTGATTACCGTTTCGTTATTTTAATTGTCTCATTCTCAAGCTCACTGGCTTTCAGTTACTCACAAGTAGAATGTCATGTTCTCCCCTAAATTTATTGTTGGTCAGTGCATTGATCCAATTAATGTCCTTCATGTTTAAATTGACGAATGTAATACACTTTTTACATGGTTGTCTGCGTCTTCTCCTTTTTCAGTATTTTGTCACCAAGTCCTTTACAGCCAGTCAGATTATTCAACAGTATAGATAGTGGTGTGATGGGTACAAGTAAGTAATGGCCAAAACATAACCTTTAGAAGCGCCGATATCGCTGCACAGTAGGTGGTAATCAATGCATCATTAATTACGTAGATCAAGGTGATTCGTAAAGCTAAAGATCATCCAACATGCGTATTTGAAGGAGTTGGGGATAAGGGTACTGATGACGACAGATGGATAGAGTGAGAGAAATGTAGAACCAGAGACGAACGTGTCATTTGAAGGTGAACGCCGTATATTGAGAAAATGGGAAGAGGATCTATGCTTTTAATGCTCGTCTCTGCTCTCCATCCACGCCGAGTCTCAATTTTCACGGTCATCCCTCTTACTTTTAACTTCACTCCAAGCCAGAATCGGATTTCTTTTCAAGTCTCAAACTGCTTCCTAGAAGCTACTTCACCCTGTCGTACCAAATCCAATATCCATGGAGCCCTTTCTCAGCAATAAGATCCTCCTTTTCGGTTTAAAGTATCTCTTCACTTCTATAAGCACTCAAGAGTCTTGTTGCAAACTTGGAATTAGAATGAGGCTAAATAAGACAGACACTGCAATTTTGCTCATGTTCTCCAGGCCCTTGTAGACATTATCCCCAACAGTCTGGTGCTTTCTTATAAGACCTATTTAGCTACATTTTGGTAAAACTTTACCCCAAATGCCCAAAGGGGCATTAGAAGCATTTGCCTGCGGTCAATCCGCTGGCAAGTTTGCGTAAACTTTTTGCTAAACATGTCCGAAGATCTTTTTTTTCCAAAGAAAATAAGAACTGTCAAAGAGAAATGCATGGGTGTTAGCATGGGTCTTCATCTGAAGTTTTGGTCACCATGTCCTTACCAGGTCAGTAGCTCGTAGGATCCAAAGCTTGGCTATAAGTTGATTTCACGTAAAATGAACAAGAAGTGGTTTCTGTGTATTGGCCATTTCCAAATGGAGTTAAAAATAACTGATCAATTTGGAAACTTTTCCGCTCTGACCTATTATTTCCTTTTATGCCGGTTACAATGAAAGGTTACCTGAGTTTACGTGGTCATTATGAAACAAAAATATACGTAGAATACAAGAGTAAGCACCAACTTTCTCAGGCAAAAATCGTGAAACAGAACTTTTCACATGGTCATGTTATGTAATCCAGCCGGACCCCCTATGAAGCCATTGTGAGGCCATTCAGTGAGAACATGAGAAAAGAGGGATTCGCTCCGTAGGATGTTCACAATTATCATGACATTATTGCATAATTGCTCTTTCGTCATAGTACTGTATGAGGATGATGCCAACAGATCACGAGGAGCGTCATGCTAGAGCCAAAGGCCAGGGAAACGGTTTTAGTATTATGTGGTGATTTGCAAGGGAAAACATAAATGACTTTGTACGTGCATCAATAAAGATGTCTATCGCACGTGCTGCCTCACAATGTCCTTATATCTATCATTCAACAGCACCCTCTTAACTTCCATTGAATTGCAGGGGTTGTCGCAAGTGCGGATCGTCGCCCTGAGACACTCACTCACATGATGATCATTAAGACATTCAAAACTTATTGTCCTGTTCAACTTCTTTCAAGCAATCCGATCCAAACGAACGGACCTCTTTATCCATAACCTGTGCGTACTTTTTTCGCGTATCTTCATGTGCGTATTGGCAGTTGGACCTTGGATAGACACATAGTTTAGTCAGACGAAGTAGTCCAGTGCGGTTTAGAAGGGACGCATGCAGTCTGGCTTTGCTCAATTTCAATCTCGATTCCCTCCAGCTGAAAATTATGAAGTGACAGAGGCGAGAGATTTTACTACTTGAAAATTTTACAGCGTCTGATAAACAGAGGGCAGAGAAATTTTTAGAATGAAGAAGGGCCAGAGGGAGATTACAACGGAGTGTAACGATTACTTTCATAAGCTAAGAAACAAGAGAAAATTAGAATAGTTGTAGCTTGCTGTTGCTTACTATGTAGTATCAGAGGCATGAGGCGAGCGGGTTGGAAGGAATACAACGGCCGACCGTGAGAGTATTAGTTCGAAAACGTGGCTGTCGTCAAAACTTGAGGGAAAATTAAAGAGACGGGAATGTAATTATCAGAAAGGCTAATTAAAACACGAGGCACAGATTGTCATAATGTGATGTAGAGTCGAGACGTCGGAGGCTTTTGTGGAGAAATGCTGGAGATGGAGGTAAAGAACTCCTATTCTCTGTTCATCTCCATGACACCCTTTCGTTTCTCTCCCTCGCTCACTCCGTATCCGAGTCAAATGCGTCCATTTGGAAGAGCCGATCCTGTTACCATTGCCCATAATCGTTCTCGTTTCTTCCTTCATTTACAGCAACAGAATTCCGAACGAATAGTCTCTTCTGCTACGCCTGCCTACTACGTACTATACTTGACAGAGAGTAATTTTGTAGGCATGTTTCATAGCAGCCAGGACTTGATAATTTGAATATGTTTGTGATGATGACAACCAACGAAGAGAAGGGGAGAAAGATCAATTGTGTGAATTAGAAAGCAGAAAGTTGAGACACAGCAGGCGCAAATGGAATCTCATGACATTTGTCACCACCCACGCCTCTTCCAATTACGTTACGTGCGTATCTCATCACAGGAAACCCCTCATATTCACTTTTCTACAGATCAGACAACGACATGTCACACTTTGGATTCTGAGGAAATGGAAAAGTAACTCTCGTGCATGCTCAAAGCAGAACCAAACGTCACCACCGTCCATATAAAGTAGCCCATTCATTTCTGCGCTGCGAGCACTTGTTCTTCATTTATAGTTATTTGGCGCAATCCGTTGTTTGTCCCTATTACAATACATTCATGGACGGCCTTCGATACTTAATTCATTCATGTATTCTTCTCACATGACCCTCAAATCCCTGGTAATTGTACCAACGAGCTGGAATGGTGTGCTGCAATTGGTTTAAAAGTTAATGTACTGCCAGAAAGGACGCACCGGACCACAGCCACCGCTATCATTTATCGAAAACTTAATAATTTTGCAAAGATTTAGAGTTCTAATGCAGAACTGCCGTTAGTTGCAAGTGCTGGCTTGTCGTGTAGCTCCTTTTTTTAAAAAAAAAATCATGCGTATTATCTTTGTGCCAAATTTAGAGAGATCAGACGTTCAGTAATGGAAATCAGCAATATTTTTATCAGTCCGTCATAAAAAATCCCGTCTACCTGCACAATTTCCATGAATTCAGGGCAACAGCTACAAAGCACCAATGCCCCCCGACGTGAAGTGAGACGTTTCTTTTTTTACTGCAACGTACCTTGGGAATCTAATATCCCGTGCTGTATCCAGGCATCACCGAACGTTCGTAGAATAAGCAAGTTGCAATGATCTCAAAGCATCTATTCTAAGCACCTTGTGACTATCACTATTGCTTCAACACCGAATTTTTCTGTATTGCAACAAAATGCGGAATGCATGTCGTCTAACAGACCGACTGTTCAGATCTCGGCACACGCGCTCCATCTAGTTCCAGAACTGTTTCCAGTGCTCTTCGAAGTTTTATGGGTAAGTCCAGAACTCTTAGTTTATGATCATCGTAGGATTACGTATTGAAGCTACTGAACTTGGTAAATATAAAGGGCTACTAAACACAAAAAGTTGTATGCACTCATTACCGTTGACTGTATGAATTTTTAATGTTCACGATTACTTAACATTATTGTGCTCTTCAGCAAAATATCACAAGAATATTTATCATCCCTTCTTAAAATTCTTCTGTGTAAGTCAACATATTGAGTTCAAGAGTAGCCATTTCAAGAGGTTAGTTGGTTATTCTGACCACAGTATAACACTGAGACCCGGGTTCATTCTTCGTCAGTATCGTCATCACTCGAATCCACATTTAATAACATTTTATATTCCGCGCTTATTAGCTGAGTGATTGCTCTGGAAAAAATACATTGAATAATTAGAGCAAACTAATCACGAATTTGAGGCTCACTTTTCATCTAAGCATGTAGATGTCTTAACTTACTTCAGGAGTGCACCCTCCTTGGACAGGTCTCCCCAAACGGTCGGACCAGGATTGTTGACTTTATACTGCAGAAATTTGTCCAGCTCCCCGCGTAGTGACTACAGGATATATTTGTATAAACATTCAGCATTGTTTTTGCAACTAATGGTCACAAGATTGTTTACAAAATTGAACATAATCTTACATCAACTATTTTGAAGACATCCGAGTCCATGCAACCAAAGCGAATGCGATCATTATCAATGACCAGGGTCCCTCCGTATCCTTTTTCTTTCACCCATTGCAGAGTGCCCCCAAAGAAGATCAAAGGGAATGGGCTGACCATTGTAGTATCATAAAGAAATATCATGCTGGATTTCATTTTCTGATGATATACCAAAAAAGGACACTCGAAAACACGCTCCCTTGAGTTGATACTCTTAGGATGGATGTGTACGACACCGTCTTCTTCTGTGGTTATAACAAGCTGAGAATTCTTCCCTTTCATGCTAACTTTTGCAACATTCGGATACAGGCCAGCAGCAGCGATGGCAGTAACGAGACCATCGGAACTTGAATGTCGGTTAATTTCTTCATTCTTATAATCTACACTTGGTAAAAACTTCATGTTGAAGAGGTACGCTGCGAATTGAGCTTTCAAGTTGAGAAGCATTCTCACATTAGACTGCGAAATAAAGTTGCGATAACAATAGTCCCGCTCGGTGCCCTTCGCTTTTGCTTTCTCAAAGCCCTCGATTGCTTTCACTGTCACAATATGATCCGACTTGCTCCCGCGACCGAGTTCCTTACGAACTTCATCAACCTTCCGTTCGTGTCCCATAGGAATATAAAATGCGTCCTTGAATGTAAGACTCGCCGCAATTGAAAACACAGGGTCAACACATGAAAAAATAGCTCCAAGCAATATCATTTTGCCCGTTTGGGGATCCATAGGTAGATGCGCTAGATGAAAGCCAAGAGGTGTCAAATTTTCTTCCATATCCAGCGCGTGCAAACTTATCAAACGATCTATTCCCAGCTGAACAGCTATCTCATCAGGCTGGTCCATTAGTTTGTTTAAAAAGGCAGCGCAGCCGCCAAGTTTGAGCATTTTCATCTGAAGCATGACTTCTTCCAGTCGCCTTCTTAGAACTTCTGGTTTCTTGAAGTCTTCAAGTTGAGACTCTCTAGCTTTGGTAAACAAGTGATAACAGAAGCCTTCACGCACTCTACCAGCTCGTCCTTTTCTCTGCTTGGCATTCGCTAAACTAATCCATTCTAAGTCTAATGTTTCCATGTTCTTCTTCAAGTCGAAGTTGTTCACCTTTACTTTTCCAGTATCGATTACATGTACTACGTCGTCAATGGTAATCGACAATTCCGCAATGTTTGTTGAAACGATGATTTTCCTCTTGCCAGGTGGTGGCTTTTGGAAAACTTCTCGCTGATTGATAGCAGGCACCAACGAATGCAGAGGAATGAGAACGTACTTGGAGTAGGGGAATTTACCGCATCCTTGCAAGTTGCGCAGAAGGCTGGAGATTGTATCCCAACTCGGCATAAAAACCAATATTGCTCCATTATCCTTTGAATCCGATACACATATGTGCTCAATCAGAGCTTGGACCAAATCTAGATTCATTTCTTCCGTTTCCTGCTTCAATAGCTGCCGAGTAGTTTCTCTCGGATAAGCCTTTGTTTCATCCAACTTACGAACGAAAGGTAGAATAAATTTCTCGAATTCAAGGTTTTTCGCACTAGGCCGTTGTCGAGACTTCATACCATTGGATGGGTTATTGGGTCTAGATGGCTGAAATTGAAACTTGGTCTTGGTAATAACATCCTCCAAGTAATACTCAGTGACAGGATAGGTTAGCCCAGGGATTGTAAAGACTGGACACTTGTAGAAATAGTCGCTAAATTTTTTTGCGTTTAGCGTGGCAGACATTAATAGGACTTTGAGATCGGGTCGTCTTTTAACAAGATCTTTCAAGATTGCCAGAAGAAAATCGGTTAAAACTTCACGCTCGTGCACCTGTTTTCCAAACCAACAAATCATTACTCATTATTCTAGCAAATGCAACAAAATTTTGATTACAAACCTCATCAACTATTATCACAGAGAAGCGCTTCAAGTCTGGATCAGCCTTGAGATACTGAAGAACTACACCCGTCGTAACGAATAGAACTGTTGCAGCAGACCTCGACGGCAAGCGAGATTCTAGACGAACTGAGTAGCCGATAGAATTGCCAACACTTTCTCCTCTCTCTTCTGCCACTCTCTCAGCGACTGATATGGCACTTATTCTTCGAGGCTGAGCACAGAGGATGTTGCACATAGACCCTTCTTCATTGTTGATGCAATCGTCTAGGATAAACTGGCAAACTTGAGTCGTCTTTCCCGACCCTGTCTCGCCACAAATCACCACCACCTGAAAAGATGTATCTATCTCATAAAATCCAGGAAAAAAATGAAGGAATACTAAATCAATACAATACCTGATTTTGCTTCACAGTTTCAACAACATCAACAGAACATTCATAAGCTGGTAAAGTTCTCCGATAGCTCTGCATATGTTGATACCGAACATCATTATCGCATTTCCTTTTGAGTTCAGCCTTCAAAGTCCTATCTAGATTCGGGTCTCTTGACTGCACGGATGAATTTGCAAGGCTTTCATTTGGCCGCACAGCGGAGTCACTAGCTTTTACACTATTTGCTTCCAGATTTGACGCATACCGTTTTTGAAAATCTTTGGTAGAATCACTCAAGCGAGAGCCTTCTTTTTCCTGCTCAAATTGTTTAGTTTTCACTCTGTCTAATGTGTAACTTATCGCCGCCTTTGTCTCCGGAGTCAAGAATATTTGCGGACGCTGAAATTCAGAATTCTTAATTAGGCTGTTATCTGTTATTTCATTTCTTCAACATGACTGATCGAAATCACATACATTCTTAAGCTCTCGCTTTCGGTCCACCGCAACAACATCTTTTCTAGATCCATTTTCAGATTCAGTTTTACGTCCTCCTCCTCCTCCCCCCTTTTTATTAGCTTGCTTTTGCTTCCCTCCGCCGCTACTGTGACCTGCACTGGACGAAGGCTTGGGAGTCTTGGAAGCTGCTTTCTTTTTCCCCTTTCTCCCTCCTTTATGACTCTCGTTCATAATTAATGCTAAAGAAGGAATCAATATAATCAAGATTAGCTTTGTAAAAATCCTCCGTGGTAAATAACAGTTAGGGTATATACAGTAAATAAAATTACATGTCGAGAAAATTTTATTAACTTACAATTTCTTGCCTCTCCGATTAAATGGAAAACAATCTACAGGATGATTTAGTAAAGCCAATATCTCGCTAGACATAAATGCCGGTGAGTACTT